>CM075856.1:101521219-101808719 GCA_037975125.1 Latrodectus hesperus | reverse complement strand
TTAAAATTACTATGTGAAATATAAGAAATTTCATTATTTGCAACACAAAACATATGATGGAACATAAAACAAATTTATTCAGATTACCAAAAGAATTTTAGCTCGATACATCTAATATAATCCATGTAAAACAATCCTCTAATAAAATTCTTCGAAATTCAATATCGCAATTCAATTCTCAAAGTATCTAAATTCTATTGAATTAACATACTTAAACACAGATGCAAACTTCTTAGAGTATCTTGATGGAGTATTGAGCTAATAGAAAATCTCATCAGAAGAATAAATTAACATTATTCTAGTGCATGCCGGGAACAAGACCAATTAAACAAATAACGTTTCTTCAAGCATGAATGAATTGACAAGCTTGAATGAATAGAAAATAACAAATAAACGAGTCCCAATAGGCTGAATATACTTTGCAGGTGGCGATTTTCACAGAGAAACAAAAATTGCAATTTTATTCCAACCAGCCATAGTACCGGAACTCATTTCTCAAGTACAACCTAGGGAGCGAAATGTTTTTATTGTACAAACACAGCTCACTTCAACGAGCTGGAGTAACCAATAGCAAATAAAATGTATTGCAATAAATTTGAAAGTAACGTTTGTTGATGTAGATGTTCTTAAAACAGAATTAAAATAGATTCGTCCAATAAACTTATTATAAAATCTAAAGAGGATTATTGGTATCTTTATGAATTTGTTGATTACTTTAACTAACATAAGAAAGAAAAATACTACTCTAATTTTAGCGCATTATTATTTTCTGACCATTTTCTACGCAGAAATATCTATCTATAGGATTCAAGATGAATTCTGTGAATTTTAATCACCTGACTGAAGTAAATATTACAAGAAGTATTTTATTAATATTTAAATTCACAAATATAAATATTCTTTATTGTGAGAAGCTTCTTATTTATCACTTTGTAAATTTATTGAAACCTGAAAAAAATTACTCTTTAGCACACACTGTATACTGAAAAATATACGATTAAATTTAAGATACGAAAAATGAAAACTAAGTTTAAAAAAAAGTAAGTTAATTTTACGAAAAATTAGATAATATATGAATAATAAGATTATTATTATTATTTTTAATTTTTAAGACAGCAAATTTTTTAGGAAATACGTTTGTAATATTTATACCATTGAAAAGTCTCTGTGAACAGTAACTGTATTTATTGTTCGTCCATCAAACCAAAGTCAGTAAAATGTAATTTTATGAAATGATATAAATGTAAAAACTAACTTCAAAAATAGAAATTAGAAAAAAGTGCATGAACTTTTGTTTTAAAGTATAAATTAAAATATCCGGCATATAGAGAAAATATATTGCTCATTAATAATGAAGAAAAAATTGTGTCTACAGTAAATTACAAAATTTCTGTCCAGTTTATGTGATTTAAAATCTGTCATTGACAAAGATTTTTAAGGATGATATTAATAGTGTTTGGATTTTTAAAACTCATATTTAGCTGATTTATGTTCCATATTACGTGCCTCATAAGTCAAAGATAAAAAATTATATTTGAATGAGGATATTACAAATATCATGTTAACTTTGAAAATTTAATTCATAAAATAATGAATTTATGGTTGCTATAAAAGTTTCCGATTAAGAAACATGATCGGTTCCAAAATTTATACAAAAATTTATTATGTTTAATTAATTATTATGTTATTTATATTTTTTAATTTATTTTATATGATGCAAAATAATAATTAATCAATGATGGTTAATGTTTGAATTAATTATTTTTTATTAAGCTACAAAAATAACGTAAAATATTATATTGAATATATATAATACTGGGTTCAGAATTAACATTTTCTTCTCAGATATTTTTCAAGATATTTCCATTTTTAACTATCCATTTTAAAGCAAATGTTAGCATATAAGGCTCGATATATTCAAAAAAGTATTTGCTCCTTTATGCACTCATTGAAATTCATAACTATCATGATATTCAATAGTTTTTTTTTATTTATATATCCTAATTTTTCTTCTAAATTTACATAAAATTCATAAAAGAAATTACACCTAAATGATTAGGTTAAATAATATTTCCATAAAATAAAAGGGGAATCATTTGCATATAAAATAAGAATTCAAAATTTGCTTTCGAAAATTAAACTTTGAAAAACAAATCTGAATTATTATAAAAGGAGATGAGTATTAAAGTTCATGTATTAATGTTTTTGCAAACAAAGATAATGATTCTAGAATTATTCATAGAAATGAGTCAAATTATTAACTTAGTTTATTCAGAGCGTAGAGAATTTTTGAAAGATTTTGTGTCTTAATCTTTCGAGACAAAAGAAATTGTTAGTTTGTTTCTCATTAATTTATATACAAAAAGAAGAAAATAATATAATATCTTTGAAATAATTATTACCATTACATCAAAAATAAAACTGAAATGGAACTCCACATTGTATGAATGTAATTATAATTAAATTAAGGACTAATTAAAATTTCTTACAACAGCATACCGACTTTTTAAACCAGTTCTATTCGAAATAGAAAAAAAAGAAGGAAAATGCACAAATACTATAATTATTACTATGTACACAAGAATAAAATGTTATCAAAATAACTTTAATATTTAATAGAAATGGTAATTCAATGCGTGAGTTATGAAATAGACAGAACAGTATAAAATATTTTTATACCTTGCAATAAAAATATAATTATTTTATCACAAACTCTGAATTGAATTAAATTTTAATTCTAATTTTTCTTTTTAATATTTTTTTCAACTTGCATTAAATTTTAAGATTTTTTATGCCGAAATGCTTAAAATCATTTGTTAACTTTATAAATATAAGAAAGCTACTAATAATTATAAATAAAATAACCAGTGCAAACATTTCGAATCTATAAATAATTTATAATGAGAAATAAAATAATCTTAATAAATGATTTCTCCAAATTGAATGTGAAATAGTATAAAGAAACAGAAAGGTAAATAATAATAGGCATCAGTGGTATACGTACAATATTTCAGAGAGAGAAACTCTAAGAGTGTAAACATGTATATATTTCCTATTTATACATTTATATATATCCACTTATTACATTTATTATTAACAATATTAAATATGTAAGCAAGTTTTAAGAAAATTTAATTAAATCTATATATTTAAATTTAATTTATATATGGTTTTTTGTGACTTTAGAACAATAAATAATAGTCAAAATAATTCTGACTGTATTTTAAGTAAATTAAGCTTAATACTTTTAAAGCTTTATATAGGTACGTATACATTTTAATGAGCACTCATTATAAATCGTTGTAAATCGCAATTTACAATGCTAACGTAAATAATTAATGTATGTAATTTGAATAATGTAGTAAATTAATTTGACTGAAATTATATTTGCACTAATAGTTAAAGAAATTACCTTCAACTGATATATAAAATGAGCTTCAATGCCTTCCTTGGTAATTATAAAGCTAAGATCATTAGTACTAGTTAAAATAATGCCTTAAGAATAATCAATGAAAGGGCTGGACTCAGAGACTAATAAATCTCACATAACAGCCTTTCTACAATTTTAAATTTAAAAATTTCTTACGGAAAAATTTAAATTTAAAATTTTATTCAAATTAAATCTGATCTGCAGGTTATTTTTTAACCATAAAGTGGTCTTTCATTACAGTTAAGATCCTAATTACATCACACTTTATTACGATTCTCATTGATTTAAAGTGTATCCAATACCTTAAATTAGGTTCTATCTACGTCACATCGTATTGATACGGCGTCGTAAGTGAAATCTGCCGATGTAAATGCCGCCTTCCTTCAAATCGCATTCTTCGAGCGGCAGCAAAGAAGGCGAAGTTCACCATCAAATGTCTGAGAAACTTTATAAGTTCTTTCTTGGTAATTTCAGTTGGTAGGAAAAGTCGGTAAATTCTTCTCATCTCATAGATCTGATATTCAGAGACTGCAGTGATATTGCTATGTAAGTTTTGAACTAAACATACATGCTCTGAATATTGTAAATTAGATTTAAATTGAATTACATTTTCTTATTTGTAATTGTTTGCAACTGAGAGTCAATAATTTCTATGCAAAATTAAATCAGTATATTTAAATTATTTGTTTTAAAAAATACTGCTTGAATATAACAAATACATTTCAAGATAAAAATGATTAAATACGTTATTAAAAATATATATTTGATTTAAAAATATTTTAAAATTTAAAAAAAGCACATGAAATATATTTCTATAAATTGCTTATGAAATATTACTCTAATAATAGGAAGAACGTATAGGATCGATAATCCTATCAAGTAGTACTTACATAAATGAAAACCTAGTAATGAAATTGTTGAAATAAAATTATACTTTCTTGTGTGTGTAACACTATTACTTTACATTTATTAAATACATCTAAATTCAATATTTTTAAAAAAATTAAGTTAGAAATCACTATGAATTTCAGTAATGCATGTTCATTGTTCATTAATATACTCCTCATATAATAATATCTATGACAAATGATATTTTGCTTATTTGATAAAAGATGACAATATACTAAAATGAATAGTAATTTTGAAATTAATAAAAAGGTATTTAGCATTCAGAGCGATCAATAAAAATTAAGGGTTTTGTAAGAAATATTAATTAATGTATGAAAGGTCTCATATTAGATAGATCTCTTGAAGATTATGTATACTGACTTCCGAGCTGATAAAAAAAGTGCGACTTCGCGAAAAATTGTACTGTTGAGTCAGATCAATTTCAATATCCCCACAAACTTTGCGGAGTGAGATTTTTACAAGGTTCAGTGTCAGTGGCGCCGATATAACTATCATCGATTGTTGGAATATATTTTAACTCTTAACAACCACATAGCAAGATAGAAAAACATACGTTTTCTTTCTTTCTCGTTCGATTTGAAGCTTGCAGTGATATTGATAAATGTGTGTGTGTAATAAATTTTATTAAATTTGAGGCCTCTATGAAAAACATTCATATATTCTGAATACATCACATTTTAGTTCTTTGAATACACTTACCATCAATTCAATGGTACATCTTTCCACGGTCACAGATTTTGAAATTGCTTGGAATACGTTTTAAACTGTATATCCCAGTCTAATTTGACCTCGTGTGCGTAAAGCAACCATTGAGGGATAAACAAACTTATATATATATATATATATATATATATATATATATATATATATATATATATATATATATATAATATATATATATATATATATATATATATATATATATATATATATATATATATATATATATATATATATATATATATATATATATATATATATATATATATATATATATATATATATATATATATATATATATATATATATATATATATATATATATATATATATATATATATATATATATATATATAAATTTCGTGACGCGATGTATGTTCCCGATAAACTCCGAAACTACTGAACGCATTTTGATAAAATTTTGTAACCATTTATAATATGGTCCAACTTAAAAGATAGAATAGTTCTTATTTTTTAATTATTGATCTCAATATTTATTATACGACATTAGTGTTTATCTATTGGTTAGTTCTGTAAGTTCCTAATAGATGGCGGTTTAGCATCTAAGTTACACAGGTATTCGGCAGATGGCGATGTGTTTATTTTTTTAGATTATACCATATTCGAGAAAACTAACGTCCGCGCGCAAGCTCATGGTTAAATATAGAATTTACATACATTTTCATGATGTATAATCATACTGTAACAATTTTTCGTGAATCATTTTCATAATTATACTTTGTATTGTGTTATTATTGTGCAATGTTCAGTTTGAATATTTTTAATATTATAAATAGTAAAATAAAATTTTATTTATTACTGTTTTTCTCTACTAATTTTCATAACACCTCGAAAACATGTAAGTATTTCTTGATAGCCTTTTATTTTTTTATTTTTATTTTATAATTTGATAATTATTAATTTATTCAGCTATACATTTTGATCTAATTTATTTATTCAAATGATAAATTCTTTTAATATTTTTTTACTTCAGTATAATGCCGCGGAAAAATTTTTAGTTTTAATAATTTAAAATTGAAAAAATAATAGTTCGATGTCAATGTTATCTACCTCATTTATAACAATTTATTTTTAGATGTTTTTAATTTATATAGTATATTTTGTAAGTAAGTCACTGATTACAAACTATAATTTAATATAATATGAATAAAATGTAAATTCAGAAAGTATATGTTGGGTTGTGCTTATCTAATTAATTTCAAAATAATGTCAAATTAATTTCAAAATTTCGATACTTTACCTATTACTTTTAAATTTTTGCGAAACGTTTTATTTTTAATCTCATATGAATGAACCTATTTTAATTTTTTTAGAAAATATTAATTTGATTGTACCCAAGTATTAGTAAAAAATTGATTCTATGTATTATAAAAATTCAGCCACTGCAACGCGTGGCTGGGTCAGCTTGTGTATATATATATATATATATATATATATATATATATATATATATATATATATATATATATATATATATATATATATATATATATATATATATATATATATATATATATATATATATATATATATATATATATATATATATATATATATATATATATATATATATATATATATATATATGTATGTATGTATGTATGTATATATAAATTTAATGAATTTCAAATGAAGCTAAGAAATATCTTAATGTGTTGTGCATCGACGAATGTTACACGAATAAGAACAAAAAATCTCTAATCCTATCAACTCATTTAATTACGTCGGCGCGAATGTTGATCTTAAGAGTTCATGTCTAGACCTCTCTATTTTACATATAAATGAACCCGCGAAGATAAACACAGCGTAATGATATATGACGGGGTGGAAAATTAGTCCCTCTGGAAATAGCATTCATATCTTCCGAGCTAATGAGGAAGGCACGACCTTGAGGAGCATTATGCCACCGGAATCTGTCACAAATCTAATTAAATTCTAATGCTATGTCCTTCATTATTAATTTTTCCCGTTCCATCGCGTGCGGCATTACAGCAAAAGCAAACGAACCATCTGCTTGAGAAAGAAAAGCGAATGCAAAAAAAAGAAAAAAAAGGAATTAAATTAAGCTCAAATCCAAAGAAAATTACCGGGAAAGAAGAAACGGGATACCAATATCTCAACTCTTTTAGCTAAATGGGTTGAGAGGAGGTTGTTTTCTTCAACTAAACAACTACTTAGCTGCGCAAACATCAACAGTTAATTGCGTATGTCACAGACAAAGAATTATTTGGCCCAGAACATTTCGTTCTCAAGACAGCGACGTGCTTTTACAGCATGCAATTTTGTGATTAAGGGTTTTTAATTATTCCTCTACCAAGGGAAAACTTAAAAATGTTATAAATTAGCACTGATCTTAGATTAATTTCATCGCAATTTACGAATTTTTTTTTCCTTTTACATCCAGCTCCTCTTAAATGCTGTTAGATTATAGAGTCGCTTTAATTAATAAAATTCTAAGGCTTGGCTCTAACCTTAACTCAGTCTTTACAGTTGGCTTTTTTATTGTTTCCTTTTTTTAGCGGCTTTAGATTTTCTACGTAGTAAATTAAATTTTCAGTTCTTAGTTTTATCCTTCCCTAAATATGCATGCAGATAGTTTTTCTTTCGTGTGGGAGCCGATAAAAGTGTCAGCTTAAGCTCCTTTTGCCGTTAAGTTGGTGTCATTGAAATTTATTAGTTGTCTTGTAAGTAGCTGCTGGGGGGTAGGTGGAAATTCCAGATAAAGTCTCAGAATTTAATAGTTGTTTTGAAGTTATCCACATTTAACATTAACGTCACAATTGGAAGCGATAATTCTTTGTTGGTTTCCTTAGTTATTCTTTAAGTTTGATTGTTCTATTGGTGCTTTACCATGTATTTAAAATTCTTTTATAAATACAATGAGTGAATCTCGCTTAGGAGAATAAACAATTACTTTGCAATAAGAATATAAATAATAGTTTAAAAAATTAGAATTTGATATCCAAAATATTTATTTATTCAAATAAATATTATTTAAAGTTTACTAAAACTTATCATTTAAAAAATTAGAAAAACGAACAAATTCCATAGTGAATAAATATTATAATTAAATAAAAATTAAAACAAATTATTAACAAACACTAACTCAATTAAGATTAAAAGAAATTGCAAGAAAAAAATAATAACTAAAGTGTACTAATGTATACACATAGAGTTTGGATGAATGCATTTCGTAAAATATTAACGCTAAAAAAATAAATTACATTTCAAGAATTACCACATAAAAAATAAAAATTAATTCATTGTATAAAAAACATACTTTCAAATTCCTTACAAATTTTTAAAAATGTCCTAATTTCAAGTCGCGCTTATTGTCTTATATATATATATATATATATATATATATATATATATATATATATATATATATATATATATATATATATATATATATATATATATATTTTTTATATACATATATATGTATACATAAATATATATATGCTCCTATCTTACTAAACCCTTACATATCTCTCACACAGTATATCCAGATCAATTAAATCGTTGAAATTAATGCAGTTTGATACAAGAAATAGACAGTTGTGGGTATCTTAACAATCCAGTTTAAGATGTGCTGAGTTTAAGACTGTTACTGACGGCATTCTAAATTGTAAGTTTGAAAGAAAATTAGGCTAATCTGAAAAATGTGGGCCAAAATTGTTCTCTGATGATTTGTCTTTATTTTAAAAACTGTTAATCACAATAAATAATTTTAATTCCAATAAAGAGAGCAAAAACAAATGAAAATTTTAAAATGTGATTATTTGATTATTAAATATTCAATCATAAATATTTTTTATTTAGTAATAAGTTAAGAAGGATCCCGTTAGCTCAGTGGTAGCGCGGCACCCTTTCCAGGGACAAGCTGAGGTTAGATCCTCGGTCCGGGCAAAGTCGACTCACTATTTTATACCTTTAGTGAGTCGATAAACTGAGTACCAAGCATGCTTGGGATCTAAACACTGTGGGATTTTGTATTACGCTGACCATCTAACCTGGACATATTCTTCTCCGTCGTGGGCACCTTGGTCAAGAAAGCATTTCTGGGCACTGAAGTTCTTAGTCCAAAGTGGTCATTTATCTTTTTAATATAATTTATTTACTTTTTCAATAAGAAAATGTGTGTGCATATGAGTCAATTATTAGTAATATCATTCTGTAAATAGTCAAAAACATTGTAAACACGCATAACGATTTTCAAATGATAAACTGTTCACAAAATAGGAAAATGATATTACATTAAAACATTCATTCGTTTATTCTTTTACAATAGCTTCTTTTTTAATCTATGAAGAAGTGCTAGTGAATTTTAAATGGAATATTAATCACAAACTTTCGCTTTCAATATCTTATGAAAGTATCATTGTTCTTAATTAATTTATTTTCTTCAATGACTTGTGCTAACTTTGGAACAAATTTGTTATTATTCAAATGTTTCTTTCCCATGTTTACACCCTCTGGTAATTGGTTTTCACGAATACATTTTACCTTTGCTATCAAATAATCTAAATTTTAAATTACAGCAATTTTAATGATATATGAAACACATAAAATATTATTTCATCATATGTTTTAAAAAGTGAGATATAAATGACTCAATCTTACTTTTTTAAAGATAAGACTTTTTTAAAGTTTTTATTTAAATCATGTACACAGACATTAATAAATATTTATTCTGTTTCTAATTATGTTAGCAGACGAATATATATACTACATGAATGAAAAAAAAATTAAAATATAACATGAAGTTGATGCTTCAAATTTGAATGTAGTAATAAGTAAGTCTAATGTAACGTTTTTGCTATATCCTTCTAAAATGGATATAATATTAATTTAAGAAATTTGCTCTTGAAGATTTGAATTTATATTGATTTATTTCAGTTTCTGTGTGTTTTCTATTCTCAACTATCTAAGACTGAGTTGAACTATCTTCTTATTATGAAGTCCCAATATGAAAATCAAATCCCACGTATTAAGGGAAAACGTATTTCCTTCTTGAAAGATTAGATACATATTCTTCCAATTTTTTCTTAACTTTTCTGATAAAAAATAAGCTTTTTGGTTCAAAACACTAATATAAAAATAATAAATTAGTAATTTAAATGTATGCGTGTATTTCATATTTAAGAAGGAAAATTTATATTAGTTTTCTTTATATAGATTACATAGATTATATTCTTAGTAATTTAAATGTATGCGTGTATTTCATATTTAAGAAGGAAAGTTTATATTATTTTCCTTTACATAGATTATATAGATTACATTCTTTATATAGATATATCCTTTATATTTTATATCCTTTATCATCCTTTATATCTTTATAACCTTTATATAGATTACATCATATATTATACATCAGGAAAATGATGTATTATTTTAAGTAATTAATTTATTTATGAGGTAAAAGAGAATTACCTCAAAACAGTAATTTATTTTATTCTTTTAATTTATATAAAGAAACAAATTTCATTCTATTACATTTTAAAGAAAAAAATGCTAAAATTCAAGGATCCTGTACGGGTTTGGCATAATTTCCCATTCCCATCTAGCTCTGCACAATTATATCGCTCACATCAAATCAATATCCAGCTCAAATTGTAATCAATTAAAAACAAATAACTAATCACATTTTTCAAGGGTTACTTGCATACAAAACGAATTTCGTGCATTACACAATCATGTTATGTCATAAAAGGCAAGTTACGTAATGGAAATGCAAGAAGACATTCCGGTGCAGTAAACCAGTTTGGCGCAATTTATCATTTCACTAACACACCATAAAAATAGAGTTTAGAAATAAGATGCTACATTAGAAAATATATTTCTATATAATAGAACAAATAAACACTCTAATATTATTTTTAACTTATTCTCAATATAAAAATTGTATTTCAAATATTTCAATGCACGTAGTTTTGAAATCACATAGTGAACGGCATGAAACTGTTTTAAACCATTTTAGGATAGTTTTTCATATGTAGTTAGTCATATTCACGTATTACAAGGGAATGAATCCCAGAAAACTCTCAAGCATCCACCTCGATAGATGTGTGTTGTTCATCATTATCTTGTATCAAACGCAGCACATTCCATTTTTAGGAGAAGTGGGTTACAACTAGGCAATAGTGATTCCATTAAATGAAAATATAATTATTAACTAAAATATTTTTTCATATTTTTTTTTGTAAGATATATTTAGGGAAAGATAAATTTAAAAATGAGAAGGAAAAATCTAATGTAAGGTATTTGAATATCGGGAAGAACTTTTCATTGAAAATAGGTTGTATTTAGGTCAAGCAAGGGAGGAAAAAGGAAATGTACGCAAGCTGGGATCACAAGGATCGAACCTGAGCCCTTTCATTCTGAGAAGCATGGACCTATATTAGAATATCATGAGCCCACAAAAAAGAAGGGGGGAATAAAATCAATCCTGGAAATACTAGCATCTTAGCAATTGGAAAGTAGCACATTCATTTAAAAATGATCAGTTTGAAGCATAAATTGTTTTTTTTTACCAAATAACGAAAAATCAAAACAATAAAAACATTTAAAGTATTTTTACGTGACTGTTTACAATGAAAAAAATTACTTTTTTAAATTTAAAATAGGCACACTATACAAATTTGCAGATTCATTTAATTTCTAAAATTTACTGATAGTGCAGACTCTTTATTTTAATTTCTACAAGAGATTATTTCTTGAAACTCATTATACTTTCCCAAACAATATTATAATGCATTTAACATAGTTGTGAAAGTTTTGTGTAAGTTGCTCTTTTAGGAAACAATTTTAATTTAATAATCTTATAGATCCATTACAGACTAATCTATTTTCTAGTATTTGTTACAAACCTTATAAAATACATTAGATAACAAATGTATATGGAAGTAAACAGAAGTTTTTATAATCTAACTGTAGGTTATGTTTTACCATTAAATAACTGAACTTAATATGAACACAGAAATCTAATTTTCTATATTAGAAGAAAATCATTTATTTATTTTTTATTTTATTTTCGTAGATTCACAGTTTTTATTTTATTTTTTATAGTTAAAATTATTTGCTTTTTTTCTGATACTGATTTTCCTGATATTTGAAGATAAGATAATTGTATTTATTCTATTTCAAACTTGTTAGATTTTTAAATTCCATTTCCAATTTTAAAGATTATTTAATTCACATTGTGGAAAAGTTCAATTATTATAAAAGCATTTTTGAAAATTATTTTTATACATTTTAATCACATATCTTATTGAAATTTTAAAATGAGTTGAAATATGACTTTATCATTACAAATATTTAGAACTATTTTTAAAATTAAATTCTTTCTGAAATCTTTAAAACACGCTTTAATCAAAACTGTTAAGTAGTTTTTATAAAATAAAACTTTTTTTAATTAAATCATATTTTATGTGAATAAAGACTATAAGAATCTTTTTCCAATTACAGAAATAATTGCGACTTGTTACGAAATAAGTTTATAATTGAGCAGCAAATGCTGTTATAAGATTTTCAGACATTTAATATCCATTCTTGAGCTTTTAAATTCATAGACAGTGGGTGGCATACGTTTGTTGCAAGGGAGAAAACTTGGAAATTACCTTACTGAAAGCCGACAGTTGTTAATGTAAAAGTTATAAATACAATATCTAACTGTTACATGGATTTATATTAATAACAAATAGCTGTGAAGATAATTGTATAACAAAGATAAAACATACATTACCTATACGCAAAGCTCTGAAGAACAATTCTATAACGAGATTACATATGGCCCAAATATAAGATAATCTACAAAATTCCTATTTTTAATTTGTTATTTGGGTTTCTTTTGTATAAATTTTTGATAGGTTTGAATAAATATTTATGTCAAATATATTTATACAACAAAATTATAAAATAAGAAATAGCGATTTGATGTTTAAATGGATTCTTCATGGCTATTAATCTAACAGTTCATGAGTTTGATTCCCATCTTAAGCTTCATTGGGATTAGCAGTTTAGAAGTCTATATTAAACTATAAGGCCTAAGATGAATTATAACTCCTGTTTACGTTGAATTACCGAAAATTTAGATAAATTTGGAGTTCAAATTTTTATATTTTTCAAGTTTCTAGATTTAGTGTTGAGTAATTCTGTGAAGATGTGCAAGCCTTATCTCAACTGCTGTAATAAATCAGAAGTTCAAACCTATCTGCGCATCCATATGTTTATATATTACATCGGCAAATCGTATTCCCATAATGCATCACACGCATGTTAATGCTTTAACGAAATATTTTTGTGGTTTCTCTCATGAGATATTATGGCACATCTTTAGTTTAATTTCAGTTTTAGTGAAATTAAATTTAAGATGATGTAACCATAATTTCTAATTGTCTTTTTTAATTTATCAATATTTATCACCACACAAGAAGTAAATTTTACTTAGCTAATCGTTACATAAATATAACTGCTTGTGGTGATAACTACAAGTAGATCTGAAAAAAAAGATTAGATGTTGAAAACTTTGTTACAAATTTACCCAAAACTATATTTATTATAAATAAGGTACTGCTTATGAGAATAAAGATTTGATGAATTTCAAAGAAGTGGTTAGACAGCAGAACACCACAATTTGAAATTAATATTAAACTGCTGTTTGCGTCAAAGGTATTGCTTTTGGTGATGAATATATAGGATAGATTTGAAAACCCCAATAAGACATAAAAACATTTGTTTGAAATTTAGAAAAAAAAATGTTGGCTGTGTTATAAAGTGAATGCAATAGTTGAGATAACTATAGATAGATTTGATTGAAGAAATTAGACATCAAAACATTAGTTTTGAGTTTAGATAAAACTGTTTGCTATATCATAACTGCTGCTTATAGTGATAACTGTTTGATGAGAATTTCAAAGATCTAAGCCACCAATACATCATTTTTAAATTAATGTTTTATGTGTTAAATTAATTTTTACATTATGAATACTACTTTTGGCACAATATCTATTTAACAGTCTTATAAACTTCGACATACTAACTTTTCTCTTTAACGTTTTTGGTATAAACGAGAAATCTTTAAAATAGTTTAATTTGCTCAGTGAAAATAAAATTTTATTTACAAAATAACAAAATGATAAGCAAGTTTATACACAACGAAAAACGTTTAAAACTTATGGCTAAAAATTCGCATTATTTTATATATTGTTTATAATTAGAATTAATGCATTTTTACATTTCAGTGAATATTATGTTTCATAATCTGTAAACTCTTACAAAATATAACTCTATTTGTTCTAATTGTTTTCCTTTTCAAAATTACTTGTATGTATCAAATATATTGTTTTAAAAATAATCATAGAAGTTAAACAGCAGAATCTACAAAAAGTGCAAAAAGAGATAGCATAAAATATTAAATTACTATAGATGAATAGATTCTTTTATTTTCAGCCAATGTATACCTATGTATATGATTAAAAAATTTGTAAACTACTACAATGTTTTAACATTATTTTATTTCTGTTTCAATTATTAAATGCCGAAGTGAGTAAAATCTCTTTATATTAATCAAAGTACTTTTTTAATCAAATTTAATACAAGTAAAACATAAAATATTAATTATATAAACGTGAAAAACAAGCTAAATTAATGTAGGGAAGGCATAATTTGATATTTATTTTTACTATGCATTTGTTTTTACTCTCTATTTTCACTATATATTCTTTTCCCAGATTCCATTAGTTTCCATTGTTAATGGTTTCACAGTTGAAATAAATGCGGTGATTAATATCTGGCCTTCATCTGTCCAACAGCTATTTACATTTAGGCCGAGTGGAATAGAACTGGTAGCAATATAATAAAACTGCTTCACCCCAGAAAATAATACAACCTTTTAAATGAAAATATCAAGAACTGTAAATAAAAAAAATATTTGTATTCCAACAAATTGTTTCTGTTTTCTATTTCATATTTGGATTTATTTATTTAAATCGTATTTTATCAACTTATTTTAATATTTTTCTTCGTGTCAGTAAGCCAAATTGGCTATATATTAGCTAACTCTCTGTTCTTTAATTCAATCGTTCATGTTTTTAATTTTAACTACAGGTGTTATCTTTTATAGGAATATAAAAAAATTTCTTTAAATTCAAATATAATTAATTGTATGGAAAAAACGTCCATAGAGCAACGAAGAATTCTATAAAAAATTTATGTAAATAATATGTGTCGAGATATAGGAAATAAATATATATGTTTTTGCACAACATATATATATATATATGGAGTTTCCACTCATGTAAATGAGGGAGTTATTTACGTAATTTTGTAAGATTGTAGCTGTTACTTTGGAAGGTGATAGATAGGCCTATGGTATATCTTTCTTTATTGATTATTAATATTTATGTTATGTTTAAGTAAATTTTGTTTGTTAAATTACAATCCATTTAATTTTGTAGTTAGTAGGACGGCTCCTATAGTAACTAAATATGCAGATCGGAGTACTATTAATAATAAGAAAAAATTTCACCACTGTACAATATTTTAAACTGGAAGGAAAAATGGCAAGTTATTCGAAATGGGCATAGCTGCCGTATAACCCAATATGCCAAATTCTGTATTCTTTTGGTGCCGGAGAAATGAAGTATTGTGACTTCTCGTGATGATGTAAATTTTAGAGTTGCCAAAATAGAATTTTCCACATAATTCTTATTGGTCTCTATCTCTATGACATAATAAAAAGCACATTGCGGATTAAATAAGAGAATCCATCAAAAAATCACCAAACTCAGATTTTGGAATGTTGTATTTTACGGTATCTGTACCGCAATCGGTTCTTCTTTAATCTATTAGGATAATTGTTTTATACGACCAATAAGAAACAGCAAGCAATATATAGGATGATCTCACATAAATGAATCGACAAATTGCTTAGTCCCCAAATAATAAATAAACTCATAACAGCTTTATGCCACTTATCAAACACGTGTGACAGTTCCAGATTTATCATATCTTGGAACCAAATCCTTTGAAAAACAACTCAGAATAAATTTTGATAAAATGAAATTGATCAATATAGTCGAGTAATTAATTTTTTCTGTTGCTAACCTTTTATGTCCAGCATCTGCTAGACGAAATCTGCTAGTTCCTTAAACCTTAAAAATTGCTTTAAGTAAATCTAATTAGGTAGTCGTAAGGCAAACATAGTCACCTAAGAAAATGTGATGTGGAAGCTTGTTCTTAGGAACATTTCAGACAAATAGGGTGGGGTTTTGACTGCACTGGAGGACAGGACTTCTTAGACCTACACTAAGTAAGTAGGAGAGAGCTGTCTGAAATGATCTGTAGCAGTTCATAGTGAGGGATCCAACGGAGAATTTGGCATTGTACCAATTATTTGCTGGTGGTATAAGACAAGTCATTTTATCAGTATGTTATCTAGCAGAATACAGCTGAAGGTAAGTCAGACACACAATTAGAAATAGCCATGGCCTCCAATGACATTTTAGAGTAATTTTAATTTTCTAACTAATCAGGATATGTTATTAATATCTTGAGATATGTTATTCAAAAATTATTTTGAGGAATATACAAATATGAATGAAAGAATATGTCTCTATACACTTGAATGTATGACTAAATAATTTATAGGTATTAATATCTGCATTTAAATATGTGCGTCAAACGTAAAATTGCGTATTATTACTATTTGTGTCATAATACGCAATTTAGCGATTTAAACGATTTAAACTATTTGTGTTTGATATTCTTCTGTTTTTATAACTTACCACATTAATGGTACGAAAATATTTTTAAATTATTATTAAGTAAAAAAATTTTATAGTTAAAAACAATTTTATGTTTTAAAAAATTATTTATATCCCAAAAAGTTTTCTCCCTCAATATACAATAAAATAATTTATTTATTAATTTAAAATAAATAAAAAATAAAATCTAGATATTTAATCATTTGTTTAAAATATGCTTGTGGACGACATATTTAAATAATATTGAGGCATATTTTGTCGATAGATACACAGAATATATAAACATGTATATGTATTCGCTGTAAATGTGCAAATATCAATATATTATTTATAAAAGTTAATGGATTAAAACATTGTCACATGAATTAAAATTATTAATTATGTTAGGTTTACACAACTATATTATGCATGTATTCTATGTATTCTATTTTAATATAAGTAAACTGCTCTTTGTTTTAAACTTGAATAACTTTAAATTTAATTTATAAAAAATTTATTATTTTATTTCTAAAATAATTATTTATATGAAATTTAATATTTTTTTATTTACCGGAAGAATGTAAGTTTATTTCTGTTTTACCATATTAGTAAAGAATTTTAATTTTAAAGTGAATAACTAATTTGTTGCTTCAAACGAAGAATTAAAATAAAGAATATGAATTCCTTTAATATTTCATTGTGATATTTATGCTTAGTTATGCAAATTCAGGAAAAGCGTTGAAACATAATTAAGGAAGAATTCAACGGAAAAAGTAATGAACAGCTATTTTTCATATTTTATTACTGCAAAAAATTCTTTCTCTTATCAAGCATTTTTAATAAAATAAACTCCTGTTTTTTTATGCATTGAGATACACATTTATTAGTTGCTAATTTAGCTTTATACTTAATTCTTATATATTCAGACTTAAGAAAAAAATCAGAATTTATTTATATACGTAATTAGTATAAATGTATTAAGATATCCCTAGAAAAATTAAATTTGAAGTTTCATTTTTAAGAAGTACATTCGGCGTTTGCACAGAATAATATGTAAATTATACAATGAATCTCCCCTGATGATTAAAGAAAATTATGTATCTTAAATTCATAAAAATGTTATGATTAATTAGTTTCATCTATTAAGTCTTAGCACATGCTGAATCATATATTCTTTATACTGTAAAAGTTGTTTCATTAAATATAAATACATCGTAAGTTCATTAACAGATTCGTTGCCAGTAAAATTTGAATGCATACCCTCCAAAGCAGACTGTACTGTCTGCCATTTAAAAAAAAACACATAAATAGTTGAAACACAAAATTTAAGAATCATGTGTTAAAATATCAAAATAATACCTAATCAAAAAGCTCTTCGTTCAATTTCCATTGCCCTACTAAAATTAAGAGTATAACTCATTACTTTCGATAATTGTCCCATAGCGTCGTCAGCATATGACGTAGCGCCATGATGACGTAATAATGAGTTAGAGTCAGCAATGTGTTAAATACTAAAGTGTGATAAATTAGATTCTTTTAAATCTGCACCATTGTTTAAATCGTTATTCATAACTACTCGCATTAAATAATTTTGTTTTGAAATAGCTTAAAGATTAAGATTTGTGATGACTCTAAGTACTATAATAATTTTGAATTTAAATTTTGAGCTCTGAAATCAATGCTACAGCATATATGGATATCAGAGGGTTGTTGATGGGACTGTATTTGTACCAACATGGAGGCTTTTGACAATTAGACTTACATGTTAGTACTGATACATCCCTACCAGTCCTAGATATTAATTTTCTCTAAAAATGATTGAACTTTAACAATGGTTGACTATTTACATGAAAATATACTAAAATATTAAAATTAATTTGATCAATCACAGCGATGAGAGAAAATCTGGAAAGTTTTCTAGAGGGGTTGATTCTTTCTTACGCTTCTATATCGCTATGGTCATAATACAGAAATAAATTAACATGAAATATTAAAGAACCCCTTTTGCATTCTAGATCTTTCTCTGTATTAGATTAATAATTTCGAGTTCTTAAAAATCTCTTACAAAACCAACAATTCTAATTGGATAATGAAGTGAAATAGGCAATCTTGAAGTTCAAATACTTTTATCAGAAAGGTATATTCGGCCTAGTGAAGGTGTTATAATTGTTTAAATGATAAAACCAATTTTCTTAACTATCATTCAAGACTTTGATATCAAAGCTTTTTTAACTGAGATTTTTTAATCATTTCAAATAACTCAAATTCTACGCATGTCTTATAAGAAATACGAAACATTAATTGAGAATATAAATAATGCAGTTAATGCTACAGAAAAACAATAAATTGCATAAATTTAAGTCCACTTCAGGAATTAAATCATAATAGGTAACTTTAAAAATAAGACATGCATGACCATCATTTTCTTTATGTTTGACTATGAATCCACCTGTAAATTTTAATTTTAAAATAATTGAAATACAATCTATTAATTATGTATGTTAAATACCTTCAATGTTTTTCATTTTAATTTTATTTTCCAGAAAAACAATCTTCCAATAATAGACTGGATGCCATCTTTTCAACTTCATATCGGATTTCATGCAATTTTGATACCCCCTCGGGAATTAAGAAGATAAAATATGATTCGCATAACAGAAATATTCTCAGGTGATTTTTGAATGTTAATTACTTTTTTACTACTTTTGGATTGTATTAATGTCAGGAAATAGTAATGTCATTATTTCTCTTCTAAATTGTCGACAATATCCCTTAACAAAAGCAAGATAGTCATTTTAAAAGAGACTTTATAAAATATTTTCTCAATAGTGCTCATAATGGTTATTGATGCGATTGTAGAATAACTAATGAAATCAACGTTTTTTGAAATATTAAAGAACTACACATGTTCGAAGAAGTAATTGTGAAGAGGATTATGAGAATGATGACATGAATCCGTAAGTTTGTCTTCTCTATCAGCAAACCGATTGTGATGACAAGAATGTCGTGAAATAAGAAACCACTTAAAATTATGAATACTAAATTTCAACAGGTAAAAGAATTACGATACTCCTAAATATTTTACGATAAAGGACAGCCACAGATAATTACTGCATACAAGCCAACCATCATTTTATTCAACATATCTGGTAGACTCATTTGTTTGCAGTATTGCAACTGAATAGTAAAATGCTGAAAAATAATTTTATGAGGTGAAGAATTAATTATGAAGTAACTTTATTCTTTCCAGTAAATCCGTCACATACACTTTCAATTTGCAATGTTACAAATGAATTGAAGGCTAATGACATTTTATTTTATGGTGTATCAAGTAAAGCTATTGGTACTTCCACTAACTGGGATAAGAAGGTGTGCATATAGAGAACAACACACGAATATCTTCCAGCAAAATGCATCATTGCAACTTACAAATTCGGTAATGGTAATGTTCTCCATATAATGGCTTGGTTTATAAACATGTTGTTTCTGATAAATTGGATAAGACTGCCAAAAGAATATTTTGGGCTTAGAAATGAATATACGTTTTGGCAATTTGATGAATGTTACTTCTATGACTAAAACCCAAAATTTCAGAATACAATCCTTGAATATTAGTGGTATTATGACATACGAAATAATCTTTACAGTTACACTTTGTTTCTGGACATAAGAGCCATTGACCATTCACAAGACAAGTTAGAGCTATGTTTACATAATAGGAAACAACATGCGAAAATACAACTGAGCAGGCAACATTATTGCAACAGTTGTTAACAGAAATAAAACGCACCATTTAAAATTCCAAGTTTTACAAGAAATTCTATAAATAGCCAATTCTCATTCATGTCACTGCAGCTAATCGCTTTTCATAGCTAGGCCTCCTTTACAGACTGAATGACAGCGAAACAGTCAAAAATGTAACTTTTTCGAAACCAGATGGAGCCCAATTTTACATTAGGGAGTTAAACAACAATGAAGACATCTAAATTTTTGGTTCCGAAAGTATAAGGAACAAATGTGTTTATAAAACAAAATGGCAAAAACTTAATGCGATTACATTTGCCAGTTCTAGGCTGTAGTGTCATAGAATTACATACAACTATTTGTAGTTTTTCTTTGTAGCAATTTTTAATTGAAAATACACCTCACTGGTTTGTTCATGAAATTGATAAAAAATATTTAAATACACTGTATTTACTTACATCATATATTAATTTAAGGTTCAGTAGTAGGATTGAGTGTATACATTTCATTTATTTAATTACTTTAAATGTTATTTAAAAATTTCTTATATATATATATAAGAAATTTTTAAATAACATTTAATTATATATATATATATATATATATATATATATATATATATATATATATATATATATATATATATATATATATATATATATATATATATATATATATATATATATAATATAAAATTCAATATAAAATTATTTTTAGTATTTACTTTTTAACTGATGAAAAATAACTTTATTTTATGAAAGAATAAAAATAACATTTACATTATATTTGAAACCAATTTTTTTCCAGAATATATATGGAATTAGTTGTTCAATGTTAACATCGAATGATGAACAGAAATAAACGAGCAACTCATTGTGGCATCCAATCAGAATCCGCTTTGCTCACAATGCACGAATAACATCTGTGATACTCGAATTTTTCTTTTTGTAGACTTTGGTGAGTAAGAAATAGAGAATCAGATAAAGATTGGGGACAACTATGGGTTAGACTATTAACTACGCATCCTGTTTGGTAAGTACAATGAAATCAAGGACATTTGCGGTATTATAACGATTCCTTCAACTTTAAAAATAAGCCACTTTCGTTATTCATTGTTCCTAAAATGACACTGAAATCCATCATTTTATAAAGATTTTATGTGTGCCCCGAACTACACTCCTTTGTGAGCGAAAACTGAGCTAATTTCAGGCTAGAAGTAACCTTGGATCGACGCAAAATTAACCTTGAATCGAAGTAAAATGTTTTGTCTTCGTTCCTGCTCAAAATCTTAAAAGCCCTAAGCAGTCTCATACTATTCCGCGCTTTAACTTTAAGATGAAGGAACATAAGAGTCACGATACTTCAGAATGTTCTGTAAAATACCCTTACAATACTCATCTCTGTAGTTATCCACATTTATAACAAAACTGGAAATTAAAACAAGACTCATAGCAAGAGTATACAATACTATTTTTAAATTATTAATAAATAATGAATCAAAATATTTTGTTAAATAAATGAAGCTTCATGAGAAAAATGAATACGTAATGTTAATGTGAAATAATATTGTTTTACTAGAAAAAAAAATTTTTTCATTTATTTTTCTGGGGTTTTAGTATTAAGTTATCTTTTTTCAATCCAAAATATAATTTATTTAAAATAAATATACATTATACAAACTTCCTTTTTCCTGAGTGACATGACAGTCCTGGGTGAATCCTGGTCCTTTCAAGAATCTTCCTCCATGCCAATCTAATTTTGGACATGGTCTTACAATTGATCATTCTTAATTTGGTGAGATATCTCACTAGACCACCAACACATTTAAGGTTGGGTAGGCCCCTATTTTTGTTCCAGAGGGCTTGGTCAAGGATATTTATATATAATACATATACATCTATCTATATATTGCGTGTCTGTGGGTGCGGCTATGTATCCATGCACACACATTTACTTACGAAATATAAGTAAATGTTCATTGGCTTCGTATCATCCAGAAATATGTCTTTAGCATCAAAATTAAAAATAAATTCATCATCATTCTGAAATAATTTATCATGGCTAAGAGCAAAAATAATAGAATTATTCTATTATGTGAATTTATTTGAACTTGAAGTTAAGTGTAGCTTTCCGCTATGCTGTAGACAAGCTGGCAACTGAATAATTCGCACTTTGACCTTCAGCAATATTTGGTGTTTCATTCGCAATTCTATATTGAATGCGTGTTGGTATTGTACCGTAATCAAATAAAAATTATATTTTCCCATTTATCTGTAAGAAGGTACCGTAAGAAACAAAATAAATTAACTAAGTTAAAAATATTTTTTGCGCTGTTAGAAACAAAACAAATCTAATCAGATAAATTATTTTGTACCTCTTTTAGTTTCCTATCAGAGGAAATGCACTTAATTACAGAAAATGATGTCATCACTATTACATGTGATTGACTATGTATGAAAAATTACAATTTCCAAAATTAATTATCTTTACATTTTCTACGTACTAATTAAACAAATGGTCATCAAAGCTATTAAATAAAAGGATTTTTTTCTTTAAAAAAGTTTTCAAGCTGTGAATTTCACCAACACTTCGAATCCTTGAATTAAATTAGCATTGAATTCTAAAAATAAATTCAATTTCATTAAATTTATTAAGTTCAATAATTTTGGCAACAGACAAGTTTTGCTTGTATTTTTACCATTATTTTGTTACTTTAGAAAATATTGAAAATTCTTAAGAATATTTTATACAATTACAAAATTAAAATGTAATTAAATATTTATATCATGGTAAGTGTATTTTATACTTTAAATATAAACATTTACACTTTTGATATAGATTGAAAACATACTTCTATAAGAGGATTTCTTACCAACGATTCTACATAAGATTTGCATTGACATTATTGAATTTCCAAAGTAAATCACAGATGAATCTAAAATTCCATCATAAAAGAGCAATCCAAGCTTTTCAAACAAACTCCTATGCTTGGTGAACAAAGATTCAATTTCTTACCCAATCTTAAATTTTACGATTCAGCAACATAATTCCAAAATAAGTTTCTTTCAGAATAACCTATTTCTTTTGGTTTCTTGCAAAATAGACTTTACCATTTCCTAATCCGACCTGGTGAGTTCAAAGTTTGGGAAATTTTCCAATTGAATATCCATTTACAATTGTTGGTATAAGCCAGGCAGTTGATATAAACAATGTGTTATGCCTATGTTACTAATCCAGAGAAAGCATGGAAAACCGTTTTCCTAATTCAAGGCACGAAGATCCGGGGGTAATCTCTTACAGGAGGGGAGATTATGCTCGGTTTATAGGGGAGGAAGTGGTGCAATCCAGCCATTTCATCCGATTATGCACCCTCCCCAGAGTTTCGGGACACGACGATAAAACATGCCGTTGTTATTTCCTCAACCCTCCCCCTCATGTGGAAAATGCACTACGGTCAAAGACTTTTATGTTCCTGGTGTTTTTGTCCGTGAGAGCTGAAAACCATTTTCAAAGTCTTGAGCACTCTTTATAGGACTCAGCGTAAAATCACCCCGTGAAGTTTTAATGAAATTTTGTTTTGATATAAGAATACGGAAATTGCTTTCGAAATATTTTATTGCATTATATATTTTTTTCATTTTACTTTGATGAACTTAAAAAGTAAACAAATGTATGCAAAGTGTAAGTTGAAGGAAAAATAGCTGTAAAATGTATGTATTTAAATTTATAATTTTATATAAATATTATTTAAATTTCAAACTGCGTAATTGAGTATGTAAAATGAGCTACGAATTGTTCCTTAAAATATTCTTGTAAGTCCTTCTGAAAAAAATTATATTTTGCTTTCTACAGTAAAATTAATAATGTTTTACACGAATTTTTTGTCATTTTGCACATTCTTTTGTTGATAAGTTTTCATAAATTTCAAATTTTATACAACTATATACAATACCTGAGTGTTTAATCTCACTGCCAATTGTATATATTTGTATCTTTGCTTTACATTCTGTTTACTAAGATATTTATATAATCCGTCTGGAGTATTTTTTAGAAAAAAATTAAACAGCACTTGACTATAAGGATATAAATAAGAGAAACATATTCATAGGAAAACTTGAATTCCAACAAAAATATTCAATTTTCTTTCTTTCTTTAGTTACATGCTAGTATGTTTAACATAATAAATTACGAATTCCTTCCAATTTTGGATTTCAGTGAGACCATTAACAATTTTTCCATTTTAAATATCTTTATTGGAAGCATATTAATGGAAAAACAATTTAATTACCTGTTGAAAAATTACATATTGAATGTTTAGTTGAAAAATTCAAAATATATGACAAAAATCATAAATTGTTTTAACGTATTCACTTAAAGGGAAAGCTAATGGTATATATATATATATATATATATATATATATATATATATATATATATATATATATATATATATATATATATATATATATATATATATATATATATATATATATATATGTATACATGTATATATGTATGTATATATATTATAATATTATAATTATAATTATTAATATTATTATTAATGATGACTGTGCCAAAATATGAGCGGAATTCATTGAAAAAGAAATCTATTTGAAAATGTCATTCATGTCAATCTTAATATAAATTACTTTATTTCATTAAATTATTTAAAACTATTTTTTCCTCTTCATTATATGGAGAAAGTTTGAAGATATAAAAATTTAACTACTAAGACTTTTTCGTTTTAATATATATTATCATCATTAACTATTCATATGACTAACAATAAAGCGTACTGAAAGAAATGGAATTTTTAATAATATTAACAATAGTTTCTTAATAAAAAAGTACTGTCAAGATTTTTATGAAGAATTTGCCGGAAAATGTTTTTCTTCGAAAGAACTTTAAGTAAATAGTTATTTTTAAGAAAATAGTTAAGTGTTATTATTTTCATATATTTTGCTTAAACATTGTATCATATGTTTCCTTTCTTAGAAAGAACTTTTGATAAAAAATTATAATTGCATCTTCCATTTAATTTATAGATTAAAAAAAAACATTTCTTTCTCACACTTAAATTTTTCAAATCTTAAATTTTATCAATTAGCAGATTTCATTTAAAAAAATGGAATCGCATTTTAAAAGAAAAATTAGTTATTTTTTAATGTGCATAATTCTTCAATTTTATTTTTATAAACATCAAATGCAAAGAAATTTGAAGAAATAGTTTAATTACTTTAAATTACAAAATATCTTATTTGAAAAGTATAATTACTGTAGTTACAATTCTATGCAATAGCTTACACAAGAAAAGCCATTTTATTTTTACGTTTTTCTGAACATCTTAATTAGTTTAAAAACAAAAAATGAAAAATGTAGCTATTAAAAACTTAATTATAATCATTTGAATTCAAACTAATTAATGCACATGATAAAAATAAATTTTCATAGAATGAAATTTAAATGCTGTTTCATTAAGAAGTTTTTTTATTAATTGTGCTTATTTAAAATCCTTTTACTTCATGCAATTGCTCACCTTTTTCAATAATGCACAGAAAAAGTGAGGAGCTAAAAGATTGAAAAATTTTAAATTATTTTCATTTAATTCAAGCTAAATTTGAGCTTTTAAAATTTAAATTGTAAAAAAGAAATTTAAAAATAAACAGATATTTTAAATGACTTGAATAAAAAAAATTAATTTTAGAATGGGATAAAATTACAAATATCAATTTGTTTTGTTGGATAAAGAAACTAAAAATAAAATTTGTTGATATGTAAAATGTTATCACATTTTTTTTATTTATGTTCCTTTGTTGAAAATGGCTTGACAATATTAAAATTAATTTTTCGAATGAAAATTTTTAAAATTAATTTTTTTAAATTCTATTAAGAGTTTATGTATATAATTCTATGTAATTCATAATTTAAAACTTAATCAAGCATTCTAAATATATAGATGAAAAAATATGCTATTGTATTTATAAAATACATATTTGTTTATTTTTTCATGATTTTTCCTTATTTTACATAGAATCATGCATAAACATTGCCTGGCATAATGATAAACACTGTTGCTTATAATATTGAAATAATTCACTAATGTAATAAATAATTCACATAAGTAAATGATGATGTATTGGACAATTTTAAATAGTCAAAATATTCAATAAATTTTATTCAAATGTATACAGGTTTTGTTTCATATGTGTTAAGTTATATAATAGAACTTCTTGCTTTCAATAAAGTATTCGATTCAGTATCAAAAGAAAATTCAAGACTACTTTCACGAGTCCAAATTCCTTAAGTCGCGGGACAATTAAAGAACTCTTTTATAAGCGGAACAAAGTTTAGTAAAATATCCTTTCTAAGACAGGTTTAAAACCAATCGTAATTTCAATTCATTCTCAAGGGAATAACCAAAAACGTTCCATTCCAATACAGCAATGTACAGTATGTCTGCAACTTTAGGGTCGACTATCGGAATTCCACGGCACATTCCCTCCCCCTCTTCCTTCTCGTCTGACAATAGTGCATTCGAATTCTATTAACGCTGATTTCCACGGAACAAAAGGGAAGGTCCCCGCCTTGCCCTTCTCGCACCACTCCCCTCCCCTCGAAACTCGTTCGTGGACTTCGCAGCTTGAATCTTGGTAATGGAAACTCACGTCTAGAATCTAAATTGAAACCGCTTTTCCATATTGCTCTGCGAAAAGAGCCAAGGAGATTAGGAGTGGTTCGGTTAATTAGACAGGACCACGGGGGGTGCCTAGTGCCACCCCCACCGTTTGGTGATGTGCTCAGGGATGGATCAGAGTAATTTGTTCCATTTTAGTTTTAAAATTGCTGGGATTTTGGCTCACAGCACGTGGCCGATTCTAAATAGGTTGTTTAAATGTAGTCCCAGAGTTAAAGAACGCGGAGGTTCCGGATGATTTTAATTAGTCCACTCTTCGATGTGTTTTTGTAGTCGAGGTGAGGGAAACATTGCTGCAAATTAATTAGTTCTGCTTTTATAAATTAATCGTGAGAGATTGGTGCGATTTGCTGAATCAATAGAATTGTTTATTTAATTAGTATGAGATTTTAATTAAAATCATTTTCGCTTCTAATGAAAATTTACTTAAATGATTTTCATTAGAATAAAGAAAGTGAACTATATTGATCTGAAAATTCGATCTTTAGGAAAGAAATAGGTTTTCGTTATTATCGTCTAAATGGTTCAGATATAACTAAAAAAACATTGTTGCTATATACAAACTCTTAGAATTGAATAACTTGTGCTGATAATTTTCAAACAAATCAAATGATCAATACATTTTTTAAAAATAGCAACTAAACTAAACTCCATGGCACGACAGCCCATGTGGACAAAGGACTACAGTGCCCATAACTGTTTTCATGACCGACGGCCCTGGGGTGAGAAGCATATGACCCAGTTAGGTGGTCAGCCTAACGTAAGACCCCCAGTGTTTAGTTCCCAAGCATGCTTGCTATTCAGTTAATCGACCCACTGAAGGGATGAAAGGCTGGATCGAACCTCGGACCTGTGTCATGGCAGTGTGAAACGCTGCCACTAAGCCACTGGGCGTTTTAAAAAACAGCAAGCATCTCCTAAATTTTAGCTACCTTTACAGTACTTAGAAAATTAGCACTAATATATGTCAATGTTGATGCTTAAACTGTTTAAATGTGGAATTTAAATTGAATAAACTAACTAAATAATTTTTGTGATGTTTGTGTTTGTTGGTGAGTTTTGTTCTTTAAATATATATATGTATATATATATATATATATATATATATATATATATATATATATATATATATATATATATATATATATATATATATATATATATATATATATATATATATATATATATATATATATATATATATATATATATATATATATATATATATATATATATATATATACAAATAAGTCTACCTGAAAGTTCTATCCGTTGATCGATGAAGGTGTTCAAATCATATTAGAAGGAAGATATTTTGCTGACAACATCGGTGATCACAGATAACTTAATTCAGCTCAGCAAATTCATATTTGGAAAATAGAATTGGTATGGAAATACTCAAAATGGGTGCTACATGAATTAATTCAGTGAATTTTTGATGATCAAATCATCATATCTCTATCTTTGCTTGTTCGGAGCAAAATCAAGCCCTTCTTGAACTGGATAATAACTTGGAATTAAAAGTGAATACCTTCAAAAACATCATAAGGAAAAGTTTAAATTGTGCTGAAACTTAGTCTTTCACATTGTGAAACAAATTTTAATCTAAATAAAAGAATGTTGTGTGTATGGTCGGATATTTGAGAAATAAAATGAGCAGTAAAAGTTGAACGAAAATCTCAATTCGGTAAAGTATAATCAGCACTTGGATAATGTAAAGGAAGTAATCCAAGTGAAGAAGCCAGCAATGTTCCGAGAAAGAGCAGTCCAAAAAAGATGCCAAGAAAAGAATTTATCAAAAAATTGCAGAACTTAACAGAGAAATTTTTTCCTATACACTATATTCTTCGGGTTTATCACCTTCCAATTATCACTTGTTTTTGCTTACACAGAATGTTTTGAAGAGTAAAAATTTCAGAAAAGAAGATATCAATCAAGCACTATTTATATTTTTTTCGCTTGAGAAAATGAAGAATTTTTCCAAAATGGGGCATACGAATTGCTATGTGTCACACTGGCAAGAAGTCATTAATGATAATGATGATTTTATTATTTAATAAGGATTATTGACATTATGAAAATTTTTTTATTTTGTTATTACTAAAAATGTATAGAACTCTCTTGTAGACTTAAAATACATATGTGTGTATGTGTGTGTGTGCATGTGTGTTTGAGAGAGAAGGTGTGTATGTGAGTTTAATGTATTTCAAAGATATGCAAAACAAGTAATATGAATTAATAGAAGGAACTGAATAAATCAAGTTAATTACTTAAATGTGCTATTTTGTTCACATTAGATAAATTCAAATTTTAATATAATATATGTTTATAACTATCCAATTAAATACGTGAAATTTTGTAAAGAATAATTTAAACTTGTGAAGAATCTTTAAGGCTATTTAAGATTGTATTTTTTTCATATTTTCTACATTACGTACAACTTTTACACCATACTTGAGAAGTTTTATACTGAAAATAGCATGATGAACAATATCTAAAATCCGAAATCAATTTAAGTTTGGAATGGAATATTTAATTATACAAATACTATCGTTTATATTATTTGGTGCCTATGACATTCATCATTAATTTTTTTAGAAAAATGCCTAACAGAATACCCTTTTATTAGGTACATTTTCAAATATAGAAATAATAAAATTCATTTTTAATGCTATAATTCCAGATTAAGCAATTTTGTAAAGTATATAAATTTATTTATGTTAATGTGTGTATTTATTAATATAGTTTCTGAAGTGCTTAGTAATGAAAAAGACATTTTTATTTTTATAAAGTATGTTTTATTTTACTTAATTGTTAAAGCATTAAGGACATCAGATATTTGATGTTAAAGATATATTATTTTAAATAGAATGATCAGGTAAAAAACAAGTACTTAGGTTTTATTTATTCATTATTACTTTTATAACAGATTTTAGCATTGTGAAAATGTAAAAGTAGACATTTAAGTCTATCCAGATTAATGAAATAAAATACAAACCATATAGCAAGCGCTCTTTTACCTAAAAATTAATTATTTAAGCAACAAAATAATGCAAGTTCTTAAAAAAAAACAACATTTCCGCAATGTTTACAAGAACTCTAGAATGAAACAGATATGCATGAAACAAAGATAATTGGAAATTCATTCATCGTTCAAATAACTTCAAGAGCTCTCTATTTTGTTGATAAATACAAAACTTTGAAACTTATAAGAAATTCATTCCCATCTTAGCATATACGGATAAATAAAATATAATTTGTTTTTTCAAAATATCCCAGTAAATTTATTTATTTAAAAAAATTAACTGACAAATTTCTCACAAACGTTAATTAACAATTGAAATAGAATTTTTTTTGGCTTTAAATTAATCCCAAAAAAGATTTGATATTAAAGCCCTCTCAGATTGAAAAATAGCAAAAAATTGAATAGTGTCTCATGTTTTAAAAGCAACAGAAAAGAATCAAAAATTTTATTAAATATTCTCTCAAAGATTCTTTTATTTTATCAGGTTTAAATACATGGATTGAGAAAAAAAAGGGTTGAGAATCAACATTTTTGTTTTGCGAGCCATCAAAGCTTTGTTTCGTATCGAAAATAAAAATTATCATTTCAGCATCACGTGGTGTTGACAGATTTTGATATGAGACTTATTAACTTCAAATCCATGTGAGGACATTTATGTCAGGTACAAGACGCTCTGATATTAAGTTTTTTCTATGGTCAAGAAACGAAGTTACTCGGATGGCTTGAAGTGACAAATAAATACTGCTATGAATAATGACATTACAAATTATGCTAATCAGTTGGAAATACTTCTTCTGCAAGATTACTTCCATAATGACAAATGATATTTATTTCAAAAATCATGTGAGATAATGATTCTAATTTTCTTAATCAGATTAAAAATTAATAGAGAATTAAACTTCTAACTATTTGATCACAGAATTATATGTCAGCAACTTTTTTTGTCTAATTAATAGTAGAAATATAAGGATGTTTATATTGTTTTGTGACTATTTCTGGATCTAGAGAAATGTAAATTCAATAATCTAAGTTCAATGTTGATTCACTATAAACAAACATGTTCATGCTGACTACCGAATTCATAAAGGAATTGGGGAACAATTTGAGGAAATAAAAATTATAAGGAAGAACTGATTTGTGATGGGAAAGATAGTTTTAATTTATAAACTGTTTCTTGTTATTATTTGATCCCCAGGCTTTCTTATTATTTTTCTCAAGTCTTCATGTCACTCTGAAGTGAGTAAGAATCAATTATTTTTTTTACTATTCAAAAATATAAGACTTTAATATGTATACACGCACATGAAGATGCATATATACAGTACCCTTCAATGATGATATGGTCGGCATCTGATTTGCATAATATTGAATTTTATGCCCATTTTTATGCAAATCCAGTGTTTTTTCTTGCTTTGCAATAAAATTAATTTCCTGTGATCGTATCACTGCAAATAAAAAATGATCCACAATGTGGAAATGTAGTTAGTGCGCCAGTGAAATTGAGATGCATAAAAATCGAAATGAAAATTGTTATTTAGTGATTTTAAGAGAAATGTTATAATTGATTGTGATTTTAAGAGTGTGTGTTTGTGTGTCAGCATACTTTTCGGTATCTATATCTGAGTTGCGTTGTATCAGTTACGTGGAAACAGCTTTGATAAAAATCTTTGTAATTTAGAAGCAGCAGCCAAGTCGAAGATCCCCAAACACTTGATCTGGTACAACCAGAAGTATCATATCACTTAAACGACATTAAAATCACGACCTATTTAATGTGAACGAGATGGCTTTATCAATCATGACGAATCGTTGCTTAAATCAAGATTAGAACTCAGTACCAATGAAAATGATGGCTGTGATCAATTAAGTCACCTCAGCCTTGATGAATTCAGTTGTTGTTGCATCAGCATGCTTCCCTGCACCTAACCCTGAGTTGTACTCTAGCAGTTAGATAGAAGCAGCATATCTAGAGTCTTCGTGATTTTGAAGCAGGAACCAATCAGAAGAATCCCAATATTTGTCCTGACACCCCAAAGGTATCATTTCATCACACCCAATGAACATTTGGATCACACCTAATAAATTCAATTGTTATGGTTAGTGAAATTATTTGCATGGTTAATTTTTTGAGATTTCTTTAAGTTATCTCAAATCTTTAAGTTATCAAAGATAATCTTTAAGTTATTTAGGAAAATAGTTGCACATGCACAGTAGAACTTAAATTATCCGAATGAAATGAGACCGGACCCCAGCCGGATAGTCAAAAATTTTATTACTCGGACTTTTTTGAAAAAATAGCCAATTTGAGTTAATCATTATATGCTTATATGCATTATATATAGCTAAATGTCAGAGAAAAAACTATACATTTTAAATAAAAAGAATATTTTCAATCAAATAAATGAAACGGCAACTCTTGTATATTCTAAAGCACATACAAATGCTCTACATTAATTCAACATGTTTGTACAATGCTGTAATTGAAAGTCATTGACAGATGATCATTTATATCCGAGTAAGCCTGTTTGACTGTCTTTATTCATTTTCAGATAGCCAAGTCGTACATTCGCTCGAAACTGAGAATTTGCATGGGGTCAAACTCGGGTTGACGCACCATCCATTTCAAAGCGAGCAAATGCTTCCCTAATTGATGGTCCCGTGTTTTCTTAAGCTTGAGTAATTAAGGTCATCTTCTTTGAAACTTTCAATTAGCTTACCATCATTTGAAATTTGAAGTCCAGTGTCTGACTCATAATCCATTCACTTATATCTTAGTTAATAGATTCTAAACATCAGGGAATTTTCAAAAGAATATTTCTGAATTCCTCAAGTGACACGTCATTCTCAGCTTCTCTGTTTTATTACCTTTACTTTTCTTGAGCTTTTTTTTCTTCTTTTTTCTTTTTCTTTTTTTTTTTAGTCGAATTTATTTATCTGAAATTCTGCAAGTGATTCGGATAGATGGATTTTGGATAGCTGGAGTTCTACTGTAGATCGTCTCTATAAGCAGACCAAATTGTTGTGGAGTACTTGAAGGAAGATTCGCAATAAATTACTCGAGGTCATCCGTGATGAATTTTAAATACAGCAGGGATTAAGATACTCCCATCACTTTTTTCCTTCAAAATCTGTGTGATGTGGCCACACATAGAAACCAAACGTCACCCTAAACCAAAAAGGCAAACCTTATTGTGTTTCTATCATAGCAACTGGTTTGTAGACCATTGGAACTCAGTATTGTGTTTGGACAAATTATGCTAAACTATTTATCAGATGGATACGTATGAGTATTAAGAATGCTAGATGAACGAATTTTACTGTGCGTATGTTGGTGGTGTTTATTATTATAAATGTGAAGTTCAGTGTTGCTAATCCTGGTGTGTTTATAGATCATTGTACGTTGTTGGTCTTAAATTGAGCAACGAAACCTACATAGGCAGGCATTAAATATTCTAATTTTCCAACACCTACAATTACCACATTCAAGTTGATAACACCAGCAATCAGGTTGAATTTGATACATGTTATTTACAAGCAGGGCACTCATGTGTGATAAAATGAGGTCAATACTATTGATTCCCAGCTCTCTTATTATCACGGCTATTATGCTTATTTTATTTTTAGCAACGTCAATTACTTAAATAAATATCCTTTAATATGAAACTGGATTATTAATTATGTGTTTTGTATAAAATAATTTTAAAATAATTTGAAATTTAAAAATAATCTCATTAGAATGCAATTCAAAGTTGGCACAGTAATGAAATTTATCTGTGTTTTAAGTATTATTCGATGCAACTACCATCGACTGTCCTAGAATAATTTAAACATTCAGTTTACATTGACAGATAAAGCTCTACATAACTTCATCCTTCTGTTTAAAAATAGTAATAATATCATTGGGAGATTGTGGAGATGAAATTATATTAATTGCTCGCGTAATATTGTTTTATTAATTCTAAATTAAATTACTTTATTCTACATCAGTTTTGCAAAATGAAATTGATCTCTGTCTTAAATTAAATTTTAAAATAAGTTGAAGTTTCGAGCTCTGCACTTTTATAAAGATGATGAGTATTGGTGTAGAAACGAATTTACATTATGAATTGTGTGTTTATATATAATAATATCATTTCATTATTTTCAATTTATATCATATTTCTTGTTTTCGAATATTAACGCAACAATGAAATTTATGTATGCAGCGTAAAAAAGTACAAAGATGCCATTATCAAACGTTACAAGAATACTTCTCAGGTTCTACGTTCTTCTCAGGTTCTCAGCATAACCAACTTCATATAGAACGAACAGTTCTAATAGATTTTTTGTCTTACGTTTTCTAAGCTTTTACTTTCTTACTTTAACTAAGTTCATCTAGATATTTTCCTCTCTTACATTTTCCCCTCAGAATTTGTAATATTGTTTTTGGACATTTGTGTAATCAAAAAAAATTTTTTATTAAAATAATAATTTTAAATATAAATAAAATTATTATTTTATTAAGTCTGCACTAACGAAAGTATCTGGAAATAAATTTGTCAAAAAATGTTCCCTGGTATATGCACATATGTATGTATTTTGTATATATGCTGTTATAAATTTTAAATGAAAATATAAATATTGAGTAGATATTTTTACCGATTTCATATGTAATTCCTATTGTTATATTTTTTTCTAAGTTTACTAAGAGGTACGAAAATATATAGGAAACATCCCTTTTCAGGGATTTAATTTAAGTAAGAAAACTGGTTCTAGATATAATAAGGATAAATGCATTAAGCCATACACATATTTTCTAATACAATTACCAAAAGAAATATCTGAAACGAAATAAAAGTTTCCGCTGAAGTAACTTTTCATCATTTCCTCCAAAAACATTTTCTTCTTCATTCAAGAATGTGAATTCAATTTTCGGATTAACAGCTCGAGCCTGATGAAATTTTCCTTCTTTTTCCGGTGATCTTTTGTTATTTTATCCGTTAACACCGTTAAACTGTTACCACTAACTATCACTTACCTCTCCAATACTTTTCTGTGTCTCACAGAAAGGAAAAAAAAAAGAGAAACTTTCAAAACTTATAACAGAGAAACTTTTACTCTTCCAGGAGAATGGTGCCCTCTTTAATTGAAAATTCTTGGGAATCCCACAAAACAGCTTGGTACTGCACATTTTTCTACTTTCCTCATTTCGAGTTCAAGAGGAACCCGAAACCACTATTCTGTATGCAAGTGAATGTAAAAATCCCTTCTTTTTTCCCTTTTTTCCCCTTTTTCAGTCTTCTTTATGGAAACTGCGCATACATAGTTTCATTTTTCAAACCTCGCGTTGACGGGTTCCAAATATTATTGTTATATATGGACAGCACAACTCTCCTTTCTCATGGTCTTTGGAGCGGGAAAAAATGTATTTATTCCTTTATTTATCCTTTCATGCATTTGGGTGCTGTGCAAATATTTCCTTTCCACTTCCGGAAAAATGAGACTTCTCTAAAATAGCTTTTCTCTTAAAGTATTATAACATTTTTTTTTATTTTAGTATAAATCATTTTAGTTTAAGGTCATTGTATTTATTATTAATATCGATGGACTGGTTATAAAGTTATATGTTTGAAAGATTACAGTATTTAATTTAAAATTTATCATTTATGTAATTAATGATTCATTATGAGCTAAAGTGGCTCAGTAACTTCACGCTGCTTCCCGTAAGCTCAGCAAAGTGAAGCAACATTTGCCGCGGGCAGTGGTTGGGAGGGTGACCACGGTGTACTCTTCTTCACTGGGTTGCTGGAGCTCCGTGGGTTGGGGACGTGTCCACGTTAATCTGTGACGTCCAAAGTCCTTCCGCTGGTGTGGCGTGGATGTGGAGAGGAGGGTGCCAGCACAGGTGTGGCCTCGTCACATGTCCGTGGTTCAAAATGACGAGGCACCTTAAAAAGAGCAAAGTCGTACTTTCACCTTCGTGGTGCTCTGATCCAAACGAAATACGCTACCTATTGACTTAATTCACACTGCCAAAGGCAAAAGCGATCTATGTAAGTCCAAGTGTCATATGAAAACAACAACAGCAACATTGATTCATTATAAAATAAGGACTTCAAAATCATGAAAATCTAAGTTCGAGTAAGTTTAAGCAAACACCATTGAAACACAGCTGATGCCTTTTGGGTCAAATGTCTTTTGGGAGGTGATTTTAAAGAAAGATAGTCATAGTTATCTTTCGCAAGGGAGAAAACCTAGAAAATGCCCCATTCACCTGTCTTGAAAATATAGTTGCAAAAAGTAAGTATTCTGCTTTTATTGAAAATTCTTGCTGAATACTTACTTTTTGCATCCATTGTGCAACAGTGTTTGGGATCTAATCCTATACTGTCTCTTTTGAAAAACATGTGTCGAATTTATTGATAAATTGCCAACTCTTTAGTTTTCAGTTCATTAGTTCGTAAGTTTGATTTCCAGTGCACATATATAGTAGTTTAAGATCCATTTTAAATTTTAGGTTGATCTAGTTCACGCGTGCACAAATAATTCTGATACGACAAATAAACCAAAATAAACAGAACAGCATGTTCCTTACCCTTAGGTCAATGTAAACTAAACTTGAACTATTTCAGTAATGTTATACATATTGTATTTAATATATAATACTTCCTATATATTTTAATATATTAAAATAAATTTCGATGGAAAGTTCTAGGGGATACTATGAAGTTATAATATTAATATTAAAAATAGTGTTGCATTATAGGAAACAAAATGTCATCTCTTAGAAGCCAGCGTTGTTCTCAAGTTATCGAAATCTGCAAAATTTGAATTTGTATGTTTGTATACAGTTGAAAAACAAATATTTCAAAAAATAAGTAAAGCAGATTTAAGAAGTTAAATGACTATATTTTCTTCATAGCATACAGTACATTGCTTACAACATTAATGAAATGATGATTCAAGAAATTTATGAAACGTAGATAATATAATTTTCAATTATCGTATTCTTATGATATTAAAATTAGCTTTCATCTAAATCTATTTCAATATAATTGATCATCAATTAATTATAAATGAACGATGTAGTTTTTAATGAATCTTAGTTTCCAGGAAATTTTTACATTTCCTTGTAATTTAAAAAAATTGGTAAAAGTTTACAAACGGTTACCCTTTTATTTTTGACGACGTTTCTGTTGCCAAGATAAGCGACAAAATGTGAGTTACAAAATGGCAACCCTAAAATTATATTAAATTTTTAAAAATACCAAGGTTACTGGAAAATAAATTTTATCGCCACTATTTATCGCCAAATGTTTTGCCAAACCAAGGTGTACCCGCTTTTACGCCTGAGCCCAAAAAATCACATTCATGTTTTGGCGTTCACTTTTAAAGGCATGGAGTTTCTGATTAAATGATTTGAAGGAATATACGTATCATGAATTTTATTTCCTTGATTTCAGTTTATAATTTAATTAACTTTTTACCATTTTTACCATTCATTATAAAAATTCATTTATACTAAATAATACATCATAAGTTTTTGTTTAGTTAAAACCTAGCTATCAAATTAAAATTCATACACTTAGATTCTAATATGATTAACTTAAAATAAATTATGAGATTAGATATCATATTTTTTAATAGTTTGACTTATTGTACATTGTTAAAGAAGATCCCACATGTTTCAATCAAACTTTTATAAATAATTAAACATGTTTCAATTTAGTTTCCATCGATATCTATGAAATTACTAAATTAAAATTATTTAATATTACTTATTTTTGTATTAATTTTATTTTATTTGATTCACCATAAACTGGTTTTTTTTAAAAATATCAGGCAAACACTGAATTTATCACTTGTATGAAAGAAAACATATTGAATTAAATATTTATTATTAATGGAATTCAATGTATACTCTATACATTTTCTTAAATTAAATTGATGTGGAAGTATTTTTATATCCGGAAAATTCCAAATTTACTTAAAAATAAACAAAAATACTAAATTTAAATTCTTACGAAATATATGTATAATGTGATAATCGATATCTTAATGCAATGAGAGCTTCACATAAATATTTTTAAGACAATGAAATCAATCAAAAGCATTTTTAAAATTTTCATTTAATATAACTGAAGCAATTTCAGGAATCATTAAACAAAATCTTAAGATGACATATTTTCGATATTTGTTGATTATATTGTCTGAATTATATATTAAACTACATATTTCTTTTCATCAACATATCATTATTCGGAATATTTCTGACTTCAGTATATTAATCTTCAAGAAAATATATCTCTTCCAAATTTATGCACACATAACGATATTAATAATTCATTTAATCATATTAAGTATTCAGAATGCATTTAACTAAGTATTATTTTAGGATTATTAGCTTAGTTTGATAGGAAAGTTTCTTGTTGCCAAGGAATAGTTTATACATTTAAAATCTAACTAAATTCGGAGTAAAGAATCATAAATTATTATTTATAAACTCTATAATATAACAATTAATGTATAAAATTATGAATGTAATTATTGAATAAAAAATTATTAATTCTTCATTCAAGAAACAGCAAGATTTTTATAAAGAATCATAAGTAGTTGATATTTTTTATCGATCAACATGATGATATGCTCCAAATAATATAACCCTGGTAACGAGGTAAAATAATTTGCAAGACAACTGAATGAATATTTCAAATCGATGCTGTGAAATTATCATCATTTCATTAATTTTAATATCTAAATACTATTGTGAACATTTTATCACTATTCTTTCGCAATGGAGTTTTTACAGGTAAAATGTCATGCTTATGCACTCAATTCCTGCTAAGATGAAACAAGATAAATTCCAAATCACTCAACCAGACAGTTATGAATATTAAATTCATATAATCAACACCAATTTCCTATTATTCATTTGTTGTTGTAACTGAAATACCAAGATGTTCGATTCTGAAGATGTTTGTCTCGTTAAAAGAAAGAGCTTGCTATTTATATTTAGAAAGGTATACAAATTTTGTTTCAATAGATTTGAAAACATTTTAAGAAGATATGTAAAAATAATATGCGTAGATTTCATTCCAGTATGCTCAATGTATTATGCATTGATTGCAAAATATGTCTGCATGAAATTAATTTAAAAAGATGAATAATTAGATGGTTAGTTATTAATAAATTTAATAAAAATTATTTGCAGCATTACAGAAAAAACGGGGCTAAATAACTGAATCAGCATGCGTTTGAATTAGAAATCAACCTAATTGATTTCTTATCGTATCATAATATCGAAATTCCTATTTATTTTGACACAAAACATGAAAATTTCAAAATATACATTCAACTTTTCAAATTGCGTACTAGATAGCTCAACAGGTGGAAGTCTTTACGTGACACCTAAGAATCATGTATTTATTTTCGTTAAGAATTGTCATAGATTGTGGAATGTGTCCACGAGTGATAAGGGAGACACCTCAGAAGTACATACCATGACTAATGACTATGAAGCAAACAGAAACAGCACAATTATCTTCAGTTATTTAACTGCGACTGGGACTGAATGTGGAACATTCCATACATTACCGTCATATCTCTAGCCAATCTACCAATTCCAATGCTTGAGCCATTGTAAACATTTGATTTATTAATGAATTGATTTCAAAATATATTAATTTAAAATTGTATGTAATTTTATTGAAAAATTGTTGTGGATTCGTGAAACTGCGAAATTTTCATTTAATTTATAATGCAAATTGTGATGTATTTTTATTTAAATTAATATGTAATGCACTTCACAAAATGTAGAGTATTACTTTACATTACCATTTGTGATTTTTAAATGCATTTTATGGGTCTAAATCTAAATAATTTTATTGAAGAATTTTTTTTTGTTATTTTGAAGTCATTAATGAATTCATATATTTTTATAATTTTCATGCTAATTAGGTTTTGAAATCCCATTTGTAATGTTTTCGAAGTAATATCTTTGTTTTATGCTATTTAAAATCGAATATTTATAAAAAAATTAATAAATCATTCTATTAACTAATTATTCAATTAAAAATAAATGCGTAAATAAGTTGGATATGTTTGATAGTTATGTCACACATTAAACTGTGAAGAAAATAACCTTTCTTAAAAATTTTATGCTTCCGAATATCTCAATATTATTGCAAAAATTTACATTTATTTACATTAATAAGATCATTTATTGTTTCTATAATTTTTCTCATTTTGTTTAATTTAAATTTAAAATTTGATTAATTATTTAAGTTTAATAGAAAAGTAAATATAATTATTTGAATCTAAAATTAAATTTTGGTGAAATTTGAATGTGCTTTTAGAAATATATTTGTATGTATTAATGCAATTCTATAAACTATTTAAAAAGTCGTACTACTTATCAATGTTTTAACTAAAATTATTTTAATGCATTATGGGAATTCAGTTTTCCTAATTCTAAGTTCTTTTAAATCGTTAGTTTTCAGGAAGGAAACACTTCAATCATTATAAGTTAAAACGTTTTAAATCGTTAGTATTCAGTTAAAGCAACTGATTATAAACATACTCGTTTATATTAATATTACTTATACTAATTAACATAATATGTTTCTATTAAATGAAATGTTGCTTTAAATATACATACATTGAATCAAGTTTTATCGTATATGAGAGTCATTATTAAGAAGTAGTTCACGTAATTATAGAATTTTAATTCTGCTAATTTGTTTATTGGATTCTTAATTTAATTAACTCGATACTGATTTAGAAAACTCAAATTCCATTATTTAAAGGTCATGCTAATACACACATATATATTAACCTAAGGGAGTGGTAATTTTATCGGACAATAAACTTTGTATATAATTTCATTGTTGATAAATTCGTATATAATGAAATCAGGTATTGTCATTCATAATTTTTTAATATCCATTAATATCTTAGTAATTATAACATTATAATTTATCATATTAATATTTATAACATAGTTTTATTTATTATTATTTTTCCTTTCAGTGATATTTTAATAAATATGAGCAGAACAAATTGTATGCAAAATGTCATTTATTTAGAAATTTTATTTCTGAAATTGAACTATTTGGCTTACAAAAGCTTTAAAATATGGTAGTATATAATATAAATAACATTTTCATTTATTTCAAAAATATATTATAAATAACATTTTCAGGTTTATTTTAAAACTCATTATGATTTTTATATAAATGTTAATATTAAGGATAGTCAAGTTCTCTGTAATTATTTTGCACATTAGTTTTGAATAAACAATGATTGGTAACTGAAATTTCATTGGATTGCATATGATATCCACTACTCGAGACCAATCAACGAATATTTCTCAAATTTTTGGTTTAATAATTACTGATACGAACAATTCCTTAACTAGCAATAAGTAATTTCTTAATAATACGAATGTTTTTTGAACTATACGAAGTTTACTTTGGATTTACTTAAAGTGAGAAACTAATAACGAACAAAAGTTATTTTTTGAATATTTAAACTAATGCCAATAATGCAAACCAGCAATTTCATTGAAATATGGTTTCCAGATTTCACAAATACCAAATTTTATATCTTAATTCCCAAAAATGAAGCAACTCACACATAATATTATGTTTATAATAATCTATTTTAAAAAGTGATTCTTTAAGTGAGAAAATTAATTATCACTGTTTGATCAATTTTTAACCATGAGGACTGATTCAACTGGAATTACGTTTTCCGGAAAATCATGACACCTGAAAAATTTCTGCGTACAGTTTGAAAAGGGTATACATAAAACATAGGCACATCGAAGCCGTATAATCACGGATTCAAAACATAGACGCATTTTGGTGTTGAAGAAATGTTGCCAAGATAACATATTGTGACGTGCGCGATAACGTAAATACTAGGGTAGCCAAAATAGATTTTTTTCATAATTTTTTTAGGTCTCCATACCTACAACATAATAAAAACGAGGGGTTTCGAAATACATAAGAAACTCAGCCAAAAATTTACCAAACTCAAAATTTAGTATTCTGGATTATAAGGCATCTGTTCCAACATAGGTCTTAAAATTAACTACTGCATTGCCAGCTGGACACCAAATGGAAATAAAATAAGGTTACAATATATGCAAATAAAACTAAAAAATTTTTTAATTCGATAATAATTCATTCAACTAAGTCTAGAATGTCTTTATGAAATTTAAAACTCACTTCTTAAGTATATTTTATTTTTAAATAAATAATATTTGTTAAATCGAATAAACTTGATACGCATTTGATAACTGATAAATTTATAAAAAGACATTAAAACCTCCTATTTGGTTCTAAAAATATGATTAAATTAATTTACGAGTAAAGAAAGTTATTACTTTTAGGATTTTAATAAAATCGGAAGATAATTTTGAAAAATAATGAATGACTCTAAATTACTTTCCTATGTATTTTTAAAATATTTCATTAAAATCATTTTGCAGTTTGTTATAATCATTCATATTAAAATTAAATCAAGTATTACGAACAAAAATTAAAAACAAAATTATAAGGAAATATAAAGCTATTGTATGTATAAAGTCTTCCTCATAATCACATAACTAAAGGTTGTTGTTTTTGGTTTATCCCCTTTAATGATCTGACATTTGTCAGATAAACTCCAATAAATTGTTGGCAGTTAGAAAGTCAGTGACTTGCAGGGAATCTGAGGATAAATCCTAAAGGGAAAGTCCGATGTAATCCAGAATATGTTTTGGTGAGGATGGATGCTCACAGCATTTTTTGCAAGAGGAGTAATTTTTTGTACCCCGTTCCAACGATAAGCATTTTATATGTTCACTTGACAATCTAGCCAAGGTAGTTTGAGAATTTGAGAATTTTTACATGTTATTACCAAAAGAGTTTCAAGACATGTTCCAGAATACCACTAGTGTGTTGGTGGAATTTTCCAGATAGAATGTAGTGTAGATTTTTCATTTGAGTAAAGTTCCTGATATGTAAGTGATGAACCAGTGGATGTTCCTCATTGCTCTCTTCGGCCAGTCGATCTGCGGTCTCATAATCACTAATATATAGATGAGACGTGCATCATGGTCTTAGGAGATCATTTTTAATTTCAGCAGGCTAGATAAACCTATTTCATCCTTTATAGAGGACCAGTCACTGAGAGGTTGTAGTGCGCTGGGGCTGTTCGAAAAAATCCATAGTTTTCCAAAATCACAATTCCTGGAAATGATAGCAGCAAGTCCCACCTTAATTGCTATCAACTCACTTCTGAAGACTGAACATGTGTCAGGGTTACGTTGCTTTAGTGTAAATTTAGACTGAGGGGTTTTAATGTAGACACCGCTCCCAGAACGGTCTTTTGTACGACTACCATCGGTATACATTTTCACTGCATCGCTGGGGATGAAATAAATAATTTCTAGTGCTAACTGTCTAAGATGATCTCCGATGTAAGTTTGCTTGTTTTCAGTGGAATTCAGACCAAAATGATTCTTGGCATTCCTTCTAAGGAATGAAAAAAGATCTTAAATATTGAGGTTAAACCTCATGAGAAATTAGGTTTTGCGATTTTGCCAGGAGGTGCTATGATTCGGGCCATAGCCATAGATTTTGTTAAAATATTTAACTAAGTTAGCTCTTCTTCAAATTTGCAATGGTTGTAAATTTGTCACTTCTTAGGCAGTAACAGATGGGCAGCTATTTCACACTAATAACTAAATAATAATTTTTAAAGTTATATATCATAGTTTTCTTCAAAATTAATTATTCAGAATCTCTTCATGGTTTCTACATGAAGTTGATTTTTTTTAACATTTATTTTCATAATTCTAAATATATTGTGTATTTCTCGATACTTGCATCAAAGAGATAAATACAATATCTAACATAAAAGTGACAATTTTTGAAATGACATTTAGAATAGTTTTGTTAGGACAATTCAAAGTCAAATTCTTTTGGCTATAGTCATATCCGAAATGCACTTCATTAACTAAATCAAAGAAATTCGCAGATAAAGTAACATTCAATTATTTGGAATATATTTTAAATGATGAAAAGGAAAAAGTTGCAACATATTTTCCAGTTTTGATAACTATGGCATCGTAAGTTATAAACTACTAATATGGATCCTATTAATTACTTAGATCTGAGTTAACAAATGAATAATTATTATGGATTTTGCTGAGAGCTAATCATTAATTCACTCATAATTTTGCATAATTATTTTGAATCCTTCATGACACTTTTTAAACTATATAATTGTATGAACTACCTCTCATTAGTAAAAAGTTGCTTTTAAGAGACAATCCAAACCAATACATTTCTTACTATAGATGAAACTGTGTAAACTTAAAAACTTTCAAACTTAAAAATCATTTTAATTTCATATCCTCTGTTCTTGCGAACAGATCATGGAATGGAGAGAACAAAATTAATTTCTTTCCATTTCTAAATCTAATATTTGTAAAATGGATATCTTTTTATTATGGTTCTATTATAGTTCTTCGTAATATGTAAATATATTTTTGAAACAAAGTACTGTGATATTACTAATTCAGTAAACAAGTCTCCTTAAAGCCAGCATTCTAGTGAATGTAAATTTTAAGAACGAAGTTTATCTTAATATCATTTGACACACAGAGATGAACATTGTCACAGTCTATTAAAGTCTTATACAATAATGTGTTAATACCAAATTTAAATAGTGGTTAATGGTTGAATAACATTTTAGAGCTCAGTAGGGTCCTTTGAAAGAACCGCAAGTTTCAGAATGAAAGGTTCCGGATTCAATCTCAGTTACATTGAAACAATTTAAAAAGATACTTTGAAATTGGACTCTCTGTATTTACATGAATCACAGAGTACTGAAATCATAATGTTTTCCTCCTTTGTAAAAAAATACATGTTTCACAAGATATGAAATGTGCTCTTCTTCCTGAATAATCAAATGTTAAGTGAAAACCGACAAAATGAAATCAGTAGTGTCGAAAGAGAGAATAACTTGGGCAAACATTGATAAATGATGCTTCACGCAAAAGAACTATTCTGATTTGTACTAAAAGATGAAAGAAGAGATGGAATAAAAAAAACTATACAAACAACTTTATTGCAAATGGGCTCATCTTAGTATGTCCTGGAATGTGTGTATAAAAAAGTACCATTCTCCCCCTGTATATGTGTTCACCAGTATACTTCCCTAATCCTAATCTAGAGTTAGGTTTCATAGTTATGAGAATATTGCTCGCCTATACGTTGTAATTTAATTGAAAATTGTGCACGAAATCAAAACTGTTGTAAGCCTTTTACAATGCCATAACATGGCAGTTCGTTGCTTTTTATACACACACACACACACACACACACACACACACACACACACACACACACACACACACACACACACACACACACACACACACACACACACACACACATACACACACATACACACACATATACACATATATATATATATATATATATATATATATATATATATATATATATATATATATATAATTAAAATTTCGAAAATCATTATTTTGACACTTTTAACTTGATAAGAAAAACTATTAATATTTTCAAGTTTTGATTTGCTTAAATTTTGTTTTGATAGCTTGTCATTTTATTAATAGATTTCATATTTATTAAAAATTTATTTTATTCTAGAGCATTTTAATAACCTTTTTTGTATCATTTTTATTTAAATATTTTTTACAATTAATACTATCCATTATATTATTTAAGGAGTTAATATTTTCGTTAATGTATTTACCAGATTTTAAACGTCTATATACATTTCTATATTGAAAAAGTATGAAACAATAGCCTTTATAATGTACAATAGAAAGCAGGCACAAAATGTATATTCTAGATTTTCTAATTAAAAATGCTGCAGTTTTGCTGACAGAAATAAATAATAAATTTCGCATTCGAATGCATGTCCCTAAATTTAATTAACTTTTTAATTTACTTTTGACATTACACAGTTTTTTTTATTAAATAATGTATTTTATTCTTTTCCAATTTTCTATTTTTCGTATATATCCTGTATATATACGAATCCATATATATTTTGACACATTCAGCAAAATTTTAATTTAAGGAGGTAAAATTTTAATAACATAATTAGCCTTTCTAGAAAACATTTAGAAATTAACGATTGTTGGTAATTTTTAACAATTCTTATTTACTTTCCAATTAAAATCAACTAAGCACCCTGATTCATATTCATAAGTTGTAATGCAATATTCTTATTTAAATTAATTTGATTTCTTTCGATTATTGATAAATTTAATTTCTTGTACTGAAAACATATTTTACTATATATGTATTGAGATGAAATTATATATATATATATATATATATATATATATATATATATATATATATATATATATATATATATATATATATATATATAAATTTATTTATTTATTTTTATCTTCAAAAGTCTAATTTTAATTTTAATTTTTTTAATTTACAACGTTTTACATACAAATCATATATAAAGTACTCTCAGTGAAGTAATTTTATAAATATAGCTTAACAAACCTTTAAATCGAAGAAATATAATTTTTAGTATCATAGCATTTGAGAATAGTCCTGGTGTTGAGCTTAAATAAATTTTTTATAATGATTGGACGTAATAAAATTTAATCAAAAGAGCATAGTTCCGATTGATTAATCTAAATACCATGAAATCATCATCATTTCCTATACCAATTAAATCTTTCCTCCTACAATATTAATTTTGAAATCCAGATATTCAGCTTCATTATGAAACAAATTAATTTTGTGTTGACCTTTAATTTCTCATTACAAATTTTCCAGATTAATTTATCAGAAAGATTTTAATTAAAAATTGAATAATATGAGAAGAAGCAATTCATTGTTGAAGATTTATATTTCTTTAATCAGAAATTTAAAAGGGAGTAGTTTCTGTAGATTGTAATTATAATAATAAACCGAAATTATAAATTCCTGCTTTGAGTGAATTTCTCTCAGACACTTAGAAATTAGATAGAAATGAATATTTTTACATCGAATTTTAATATACGTATCTATTATTAAATATAGTTATTAAATGAATATATTCTAATAACAAAGAAAATATATTTGAAATAATACTTGCTAAAGTATTATTTTAAGTATATTTTCTCGAAATCACAAATTCTCTTAAATTCTATATTATGGGCTGTTGAAAAACTGAGTACTTCCAATCATTATCAGTTATATCGTAGGCTATTTTTGCTTTGTTTAAATGTAATTTATGTATATAAACACATCATGAAAGTATTTATATTGAAAAGAAATATTGGTATACTGCAAATTATAAACTAAAATCCCAATCTAATCAATATTTTTATTATTATGAACATATTTGGCAAGAAAAATGCTTTTGGATCAATGCTTTCCATGATGGTTTATAATTTATCATTTATCAGGAGTGATGAAATTAGCATATTTTTAAAATAAAATTTATAATATTATAACTGAAATAAGAAATGAATATAAATTTATATATTATTCAATATATATTACACATTATAGAACACAATTTTTTTGATAACAGCTGTTAACTAATTGATACTTTTAGAAATATACATTCATTTATTTAAACATATATTCAACTATATAACTTAATAACTATATTTTTTTGAATATATATTTTTTGAAGAGAGAATTTATTATTAAAATCCTTTTGAAATGTAATCCAGATATATTAATTAAATAATGTATGAAAAAGCTTTTCATAAATAGGAAACTATTGGTAAATTTATTCTTTTATTTTATCAATTGAAATATTAGAAAATTATATATTTTAATCAAATTTTCTGTTCTGTGATATATTTACACTGTTTGTTAAATCTTCTCTGAAAAATATTTTTTGGAAAGTATGAAATATATTGCTATTTTAGTTGAAAAAAAGTCATTGATATTTATTTATTCTAATTTTTGTAATATGTCCTTCTAATCAATTTCCATACGCAGCACATTAAATCAGACAAATATTTGGTAAGTAAACTATAAAAAAGCCTATTTAAAAGATGCACAAACGTCTTCCTTTCAACTGTATGGATGTGAGATAGAAATTGTTATGCACCATGTAACAATTTTTTTCGTATTTTTATGAAGTCAGTTTAATTTAAGAAATAAGATCTACTTTCTTTTAATCGTGTATACATTTATTAAACATTACAGAAAATTTACATTATTTGAGAACCTTGAACTCAAAGAATTATATATTAGAAACAGTTTATTATCATAACATACTATAAGGCAATATCAATAAATAAAATATAGATAATATTTTTCTGAAAATAATACACACATATTATTCTGTATATCAGAAGAATAAATTATTTTAATCTACTTTATACTTTCTCTTTTGAAAATATAGACTTTTGAACCATTTGTATACTTTTATTAAAGTTAGATAAACACAATTTATTGAATAACAAAAAAAACAAGGCCAATTTATTATGATATATCACGAAGTATTGTTGAGCGGTAAAAAAAGAATAATTTTTCTGAAGCTAATAAATATAATATTTCTTTGAGAATTTTCTTTTTTGGACTTATGGCTTTTGAAATATTTGTGAATGACAAATGCAACATATTAAATAATTTAATAAATAGTACAATTTACTAAAATATCATATTACGTAGAAACAACAGCATATATATATATATATATATATATATATATATATATATATATATATATATATATATATATATATATATATATATATATATATATATATATATATATATATATATATATATATATATATATATATATATATATATAAAGTAGATAGACAGACAGACAGAATTGTTTTTGAATGTTCAAATATCAAAAGTATTAGTAGTTTTTATGCACAAGCGCGAAAAGAAAAAGTAATTTTAACCAACTTTATAATCTCTTTTTGAGAGAACATAAAACGAAATATATTTTAAAAATTTTCTATAGCATAGTTAAAATAAATACATAATAATTGTAATAGTAAATGCATCATTTAGACGAAATTAAAGGAAGGTATATTTATTATGAAAAAAGTTTTAATGCTAATCTATATGATATAATAATAATTCTTGCATTATAACTGATATTTAAAAGCTTAACAAGTTTGAAAGATTATTATGCATATTTTGAAATTTTTTGAATCTAATTTTAATTTAGTTTTTGGTATTTCAAATTTAATACTTTTTGTAATTATATGCATCTCAATCTAAATGTAAGTTATCTCACTTTTTGAAATTTAGAGATTTTATCAATTATAAATAATGTTTACTTATTTAGTTTGGCCTGAAAATCTTTTCTAATATTAACATCAAAATGTCGATGGAAGTTTGTTAAAAAAACTCATATCATCAATAAAAATTTTCTATTAAATTTCGAATACAATGAATAATTGGAGATGGGGCTCCATGCTGAGTACATTTATATAATGTTTATATTCTTGTGATTCGTAGTTATTATACATAATATTAACAAATTCTGTCTTGAAGATGTTGCAATAAAAACATAATATTTTCAAAAATCCTTTCTGTAGCATGTTTCTATTGTAGAGACAGATTAATATTTATTTGAAATTAATTTATGTTACTAAATGTACTAATAACTTATAATGAAAACAATATTTTTCTATGATAAATATTTTTAGGAATCTATTGCAAATTATTCAAAAATATAAAAAATTATGTTACAAGAATAATACATTTTGTTATGTTACATTTATTTTCAGTTATATTTAATAATAAACTTTAACTCTTGCTAAATAGCTTTTTCTAATAAAATTATAATTGCATAAAATTATAATTATTTTATACTGATTATATTTTTATTAAATATTTCCGGATTCAAATATGTGATTTGTTTTAAAATATCTTAAATACTTTTATTACAAGTTGAAAATAATTAAAGACGATACATATTTACTATTAATATAGTGAAACAATTTTTTGTGCACTATTCACTGTTTAATCTGAAAATAGTAAAATATCAAAAAACATTCCTTATTTATAATTTATCTTGTATGCTTGATTTAAGAAAAATTTAAGTATAAATACCTATTATTATGCTTACTTCAATTCTGAAATATTTATGAATATAAAAAGTTGTTTTTTTTATCTATCCAAAAAGAAAATTTTTGAAGTTATAGTTTAATAGAAAATTGTATAAAGAGATATTAAAAATTTGTTTTTACATGTATTTATACTTAAAAACAGACATAAAAAATTTCCCTCCAAAATTCATTATTAGCCAATATATTCGATATGCAATGACTCTATTTGAATGCACAGTTCATGCTATTTCATTTATTTCCCTCTTCTAAAGGCAATATCATTCAAATTAGATTTGCATAATCCCTGTAGGTAGGAAATAATGTTTCTAGATTATAACTGTTTCTAATGCAAAACCTTACTGCTAATAAAGTAATAACTTATGATATTCCTCCTCACTTTCGAATAGAATCTCTCTTAGATATGGAGATTAAGTTCTCTGGAAGAATATTGATACTTTTTTGTGGAAGATAATATTATTCTTATCTTTTGCATTGAGCTTCTGACAAAGAGTAAAGCTATTCAAATATATGCATTAGGAAAGTATCTGAATAAGCCCTCTATTATGATATGCTAATAAAAATATTGATGATAAGTTGTTAAAAATATCAGGAATAAACAGAGAAACTAATTGTAAATAATTTCAAGCTAAAATAGAGTAATAACTCTATTTCTTGCTTAAAAATGTATTCAACCAAATTATTACTTATATGATATACATTGATATTGAAATTTGATAGATAATTAAATTTGAAATTTACTATTTAATGGGATATCTTTATGAAAAAAATGCTTCATCGATATTGATTATGCAACATAAAATGAAGAAGCTATTAACTTGTATTATGTATTGAATTTTTGAAATCAGCCCAAATTTAAATATTCAATGCATAATAATGCATGTAAGCCAAATTATACTTTTAAGTAAATGGATAATATATACAATAACTGGAAGTACATTATTTGCAATTATTGGATACATAAATTATTTATTATTTATTTGATAGTTAATTTACCGCTGTTATATATTATGATAGTTAATTATTGAATTCAAGGTAAATTATTTTTTAAAATTATCATATAAATAAAAGAGTAAATTGCACCTTACAATAAAAGTCCTTAAAATGATGATCTTAGTGTACATTATAAAACTGTACTTTTATTTTATAATGCAATAATATAATGTTAATGAATTATTATTTGAGTGTGATTTGTAATTATTGTAAGAAAAAATATTTTATCTACTAAAAGTGGATTAATTTATAGTAATTTACTAAATATTTTTATTATCATAATTAAAGTGAAAGCAATAAATTAACGCTTAATCTTATTTGCATTTAAAAATTACCATGAGACACTCTAATCGAAAATTGTTATTATGATATTCTCTGTGCTTCATAAATCAAATTAAGTGTTCCATAATTTTTATACAAACCAATAATGAAAAGTTATTTTACAAATTTACATAGAGACTTCTAAGTGAACGATTGTCAATAGTGAAGCGCTGGCTAATCACACGCATCATAATATAAACAATATATATATATATATATATATATATATATATATATATATATATATATATATATATATATATATATATATATATATATATATATATATATATATATATATATTCGTAATTTAGAAATAGAAAACAAAATGTAATAAAAAATTGAATTATGTCGCATTAATCTCTCATAAAATATGGTTCACTGTCACCTTGCGGTAGGACCATACACCTCGTTGTGGAAGACTTAAGTACTATCTTTGCCACTGTGTAAAATAATGTGATATGTGTTTTGGTTTCTGCTTGCACATTTATCGAGGTATATCTCTCGAGTTTTATAGGATTTTTCGATTGAACAAGACAACCCACTATCTATACGAAGCGCTTCTTTATGTTTGTAACTCATAGTGGTATTAAAAATCCTTACAATAAATTGGTTTCAATTATTAGGCATCCATTGCATGTTATTGAAATCGGGTTTTATCTCAGTTATTTTTAAGAACCGGAAATGAATATTCCACTTCTGTTTTTTGGATGAACAAGTGCGGATAAATGCTTGTGAATTTTCTAATTTTTTTCTTTTCGTTAGCAATAAAAACAGATTCGCTTTCTTCAAAAATTGTTAAAAATATCTCATAATATTACAATCACTTAAAAGTATATGAAAAGTATAATACATTGTATGCCATCAACGAACGTTGAATATCAAACTTAGGAAGTGATTTTGGAGAAGGTTACTCCACTTAGAAAGCGATGTTCTCCGAAATTCTTGTACTAATTTCTGAGGTGAAGGATGGGATCTTACTCGTCAGCCAAGCATGTTCCACAAATAAGATTGAAATCAAGTGAGAATGCTAGTAATCCTATGCGGATGATATCTTATGATTGAAAACCATATTTTACAATGTTTCTTCAGTAAATAATATTTCAGTCATCCATAAACACAAATTCTGCACCCTTGATTCTCTTAAGCAATCAAACATGCTCTTTCGTAATGATGTTTGACTTAATGTTGCCAGTCATGGTTACGATTTGAGCATCTAGATTTTTTCCCTGGAGCCCAGTAAAATTCTACTCCAAATGAGCAGTCCTGCATCATTTTAACGGTATCTTTCAATATCGTTGACTTGGCGGTAATGGGCATTTGGCATTTAAAATGAAAGCCTAACACTAACGAAACTCTAAAAGAAACATAGATTTGTCAGATAACATCATATTATCCACTGTGATGATGTCCATATTGCAAGTTTTTTACTCCAGGCCAATTTCTGGTGCAAATGAATTGCCGTGAATCTGATTGGTATGCGATCATGTGGAACAATATTCCTGAATACATTATACTTGAAAATTTGAAATGTTTCTTTGGAAATGTGATTCTCAAAACTGCAGGCAACTCACAAAACTAGCCATTTTCAAGCAAAAGGTGATTTTTTAAACATAGGAGAAATGTGCATTTTTTACATTTACGTAAAAAAAGTGTGTTACTGTAATTTTTAAAAAAGTAATAAGTATCCTTTTTTCCAAGATATAAGATTCAGATGGAAATTATGTCCAATATAAAAAATGACATTTAAGTTTTAGTGCCTAAATTATTGCTATATTTACCTTCTGTTAGCAATGCATACTTAAGAGATATTTTCTGTTGTTCTATGAGCAAACCTTTACATGTTTAAAAATAAAACAAATTAAACTATTTAATGTACAAATAAAGACAAAAGAAGCTTGATTTAGCATCACTTTAATTGCAGAAATTGGAATAAATGAAAATATATTAAGAACAACGAAAACAATATCCATAATAATATTAGCTAAAGAAGCTTTTTCCTAAAAAGCATTTTTAGCATCTCTTGTTACTATTCCTATTTCCATTATATAATAGATATTTCTGAAAAATATCACGTTTTCATACAAATGCATTAGTCACTATTACGTATAAAATGTATTTACTTGATATATTTTCAACGAGAAAAAGAAATGCAATTTTAGAAACATCCCTTCGTAGAATTGTGCTACAGGAATTGAACACATATGTGCTTCCATTTTAATGTATGTATATATTTGCTTTTATCTGTTTTGCAACATCGATACTTTAATGCTTAAATGACTCATACAAGTATATGGAAAATAGAAGATTTTATACAGAACTTCGTCAAAAAAAGTTGTTTATGTTACAAATACCACAGATTCTCATATTTCTCCATTAAGTGTGGCGTGGCGTGTAATAGAAGATGTCTATTAAATAACAGCATCAACACTTGATTGCGGCTGTAAATTACGAGATGGTTGGCTTTATTTGGTATTATCAGTGGAACCAAATTTACATCCTGAAACAAATATAAAAGTAAAATATGGTAACTTTACCCCTTTACATTTACATCTCAAAATAGTATTTAATTTGTAGTTTGTAAAAAACAATTTAGGTGGGTGATATAATTAACATTAATGGATAGAAAAATTATGTTTTCTTTCTGTGGTTAAATAAAGTAACTAATGATTTCTGATTATAACCTATGATCATGAATAATAGTATTGTCAACTATGGTAATTTGGAAAGAGATTACCATGAGAATAATGATGTTGTTATGAATTATTCATAACAAAAGATTGTAAAATAAATGAATGATATAAATTGATTTACTATCATATACAAAAATTTTCATTAACAAAAAGTTATTTTTAATTATAATACATACGTGAAAGTATTATCAATATTATTACTTTAATTCAAAAATGTATATTTCAATCGAAAAAAAATCTTTAATTTTCTATAATTACAATCCATGAAATATTTAAATAATTTGCATAATAATTATTTCTTAAAAATTACATTTTCATCACGTAATTTAAACTAATTACTTAGGATTAAGGTAATTTTTTTCCTGATTCCTAGTACAAAAATATTTTATTTTCGGTCTGAATGTAAAATCCATTATATTTTATTTGAAGGGAAATTAAATTAAAGGCAAAAACAAATTGTTATTCTCAACAGCAATTAATTATTACTTTTTATTCAAAACATTTATGAGCTACTTTGAAATTTTCAAAATTTTCTACAAATTAAAATTTTTTTAGAAAAATACTGAGTTGTTCAAAGTGAATTGAAAATATTAAATTACATTTAGATTTTGGCCTCGTATTCTTCGCATCCAATGAATTTTAAATTATTCTCATTAGAATTTTAATTAATATTCAAATTAAACTTATTGGTATGGATAGACAAATTTATTAAAAAATAGAACACCTTTAATTAATTTTAAGAAAACTTTATGTACTAATATATAATTTAAAAGTATATGAGAGAGAGAAAGAGAGAGAGACGTAGTTTTTCTCTCTCTCTACTAATATCATTTACATGGGTAAAATTTTCAACATTAATAGAAAATCACTATATATGATTTTTTTTAAATTTTAATAAGAACTAAAATATATAAATATGTACATAGTAACAAATGACTCATTTTTTTTAACAGAAAATTAAATTATTCTGTTAATCACAAGAAATAAGCTATTGAAGCTTACTCAATTGCATATTTTACGCAGCAAAAATGTTCAAGCAACCAGAACAAAAATTGAGTCTATGTTTTGACACAATATTGTGGATAGCCTAATGTTCTTAAGTTGTTTTTAGGCATTTTAATTCACACAAATTGCATTCTTAGGAAGATTTTAATAGATAGTAAATTGTATTCACATGTCGCAAATGCTGGCACTTGAAAAACTCCCAAGAACATTCTTCGACTTTCCCACCTTCAGAAAACAGAAGCGAAATATTCTTTTCCTTTCGTTGAACAGTTGCCATAATTGAAAATTCGAGGCTTTCTATTTTGATAATTCTTGTTCTACTGGTAAACCACAGAGTTGTTGTTACTTATTTCACTTGGACAAGCCAAGCTGGCTATGCCATTGTCTATGCGAATTTAAGTCAGAAGGATGAGTCTCTCGGTTAACCAGAGTATCACGAAATTGAAAGTAGGACTTAGCTCTAAAATCCTCTGATAGATGGCACCACCAGAGGATCCACTGCCCCAATTTTAGCATTGATATGGAAGGGAAGAAATTTTCTCCAAATCATTACATTCATCATAACTGCTCAATGACCAACCATAGGACTTTCGATTCTATAAATTTAATGACCACGTTTATCGCATGTACTCAGTGTGTAATTTGGCGGCATTTGTAGTCAAACCCCGCACTCCCAGACGGCAGACTGATGCCGTAGCCACTAGGCTGCCACGGCACGCTAATCCACAGTGAATTATATATGCAAATGTATAATATTTCTAATCGAATTACCTCTAAGAAGTTGCAAATATTGAATCAAACTTGTTCATTAAAAATAATTAACTACAGAATTTAAAGAGAAAGTGCCCGGATTCATTGAGATTTAATAGATTTAAAAGGTTTGGAAAAAATAAATGCTTAAGAAATACTCGACGAAAAGGACTAGCAGTAGTTTAAATTGAAAAGGGACCAGGTTGTAAGCCTAAGATAAGTTACATTATAAAACAGATTTAATAGTTATAGCCCATTTTTGGAAACGAAGTAGTAGTTTCTATCGGGATAGACGTGAATTAAGAAATCAATAACTTGAGAAAAATTTCTCAAGAAATTTTCTGGCTAGAAGAATTACAAATTTACGTCAAGCAATTTGCATGCAGAGCCCTTAATGTCGATTATACTTCAGCAGTCAATTTGTATAGACCCAGTATTACCAAGGTATTTCATTCGTAAATGACCAGTCAAATCTCACATCTTGGCATTTATTACTAGTTTCTACTGTTGTAATGTATGGAATAGAGTAAAATGTCATGGAAAGTTTAGGAAAAAAGATTTAAACAATGATAGATTTATTTTAAGATGCTTAGTTTTTAAGATGAATTTAAGAGGCTTTTCCTTTGAACAATGACTGTTGATAAAAATTGGAGGAAAAATCCAGAAAAGTTGAAGAGAAACACTTTTCAATAATAACATTTTGATTAAAACGTTTTTGAAGTGATCCAAGCAGCATTCTGAATCATCCGACGAGGCTAGAAATTAATACGCCAGTAATGCAGTGACAATTGGGCGGTGTTGCGTTTGATTTTTTGCAAACATAGTGAGTTTACAGCTACTTCTATATTACCTCTTGAAATCACTGAGAATTTTCAAAAGTAACTGTTTTAAATAGACATGCTGATCAAGATGATTTTATGGATCATTTTGAAATTATCGATTTCAGATTTAAGGGGAACTAATTCCATTTTAGGCCATAATATGATATAAAATTTAGAAAAAAGTAAGGTCTATAGTCGCACAATAAGATATACACTCATGTCCATAAATTAAGGATAATTCCCTATCACATGGAAATTGAACTCTAGAATAAAAACTTCACATATCGAACTAACACACATATCTTGAAAAATAATATGCAAATTAAAAGTAACCACCAGATGGCGTCGACAGTACGTCATAATGACGAGAGTATAAGAGAGGGGTGTATAAGGAATCGTTGCTAAGAAGTAAAATTGATCACAAGCGCTTTAAAATCCTTTCAGTGCAATAACCACATAGTTAAGCACAAAGGAAGCATTTGGATAATATTTACGTGCTAGAATTATCGGCCGTCTGGCATGTGGATACCCAACTGGAAGTATCCGAGGAACTTGGAATCACCTAGAGTATCATCTCCAAGCTTTGACAAGAGTTCAAAGATGATGGTAATATGAGTAATATGTTACTGATGATGGTAATATGTTACAGCACATGTCACCCAGGAGTTACAACGCCGTATGAGGAACGGTATTTGGCAGTTACTGCCAAAAGTAACAGACGGAGCACAGCATCACCTGTCTCGTCAGCTCTCTTCAGCTACCGGTACGACAGTTTCAAGGCAGACTGTGAAAAACGCTTAGGGCACATTGCTCTATATGCATGTAAGCCTATCAGATATGTTCCATTTACCGCAACTCACTGTCGCCAGCGGTTAACCTGGAGTAGAGTGCATGCATTATGGACACCGCAACAGTGGTCTTGCGTGATGTTTTCCGACAAGTCCAGGTTTAGCTTCAAGTTTGATTCTCGCCGGACATTCATATGGAGAGGGCCCGTTACCATCTCTGATTACTACAGGTACCCGTTACCACTAAGAGAACACCATTGAACGACACCATCACGGTGGCGCAGGATTGCTCGCTTGGGAAGGAATTATTCTGGTTTCTAGAACTAACCTGCATATTCAAAATGCAACCATGACAGGCCACATCTATCGGGATGTCATTCTGGAACAACATGTACGTTTGTTTCATAGTGCCATGAGTGCATAATTTCTGTTTATGAATTACAATACTCGTCCTCACCGTACAAACATCGTTGACAAATGTCTTCAATCAGAGGATATCACACGTTTGGACTTGACAGCATACTCACTGGACTTGAATCCAATAGAGCATGTGTGGGACATGCTTGGTAAGCGAATTGCACCCCATCGACCCCTTCTACATGTCTACTGGAACTTCAGATAGCATTGTTTGGTGTGAGTAGTGTAATATTCCCCAAGATCAGATCGATAATTTGATTTTCAGCATGCCTTGGCGTTGCACGGCCTGATGTACGGTACGGATGGTATTGCATCGTCTGGGGGGCATACTATGTATTAAGCATCATACCAACCATGTTATATTGGTTTTTGTAAATAGGTTCTTTTTTGAAATTTGCTACAGGTTGTAAAAACGGCAATTTTTATTAATGATGTCAAATATATAGCATCTTTTTTGCTCTTTACCTTTTGTTTAATAAATAGACTTTACAAATAAATTATATTTGTTTTTCTTCTGTCTTTTCCTTTGTTTGAACTTGCATTGTCCTTAATTTTTGAACACGAGTGTACGCTAAATAAAACTTATCTAAAGTTTTTATCACAAAATAGTATTATTGCAATTAATTCACTGAAATAAATGAAAGTATCTAACACTAGCATCGTATGTAAATATATTTGAGATTAAAAATGGCATATAATAATTTGAAAATGTTTTACACACGTTATAGAAAATTAAATTTTCTTTAATTATTTCTAAATTTTTATGCCTTTATTGGAATAAATAACAAATGTGATTAATATATATGTATGTATTTATATAGCTAAAGCATAAGCTGCTTCTGCAGTAATTTTGCTTCATTAATTTAGAAAATATGAATACAAATATAGTTTTATAAGATATTTCTTTATAGATGATTTTTGGATTTATCTTTACAATTAGGGTCAACTGAAAAAACATCATAGTAAATGTATTAATACAAGAAATTCTCTTCTTTTCTGTATTAAATGTGATGTCTCTCTGATTACTACAAATATTTTTAAAAATAATTAATGGATTTAACTGGATCAATAAGTTTATTTTTCAGACAATTCACTATCTCAAATATTATAGAAATATACGGTTGCAAATACAACTATAGAATTATTCTGTAAAAATGCATTTTTTTAATTAATCCAATAATTAGATTATATCTGGTTGAGGTTTTATGAAAATATTTAATTCTGGAATAAAACTGACATGATGCATTTACTACGTGACTCTTATTTTGTTTTGGATGATAAAAAAACTCGAAACAAAATAAGATTTCATCAGTAAATGTGTCGACAAAAAATGCTTATTTAATTTTTAGAAATAAGCCACGGATCCGTTTGTTAAAAAGAAATGTGTAATACTAATATACAAAGTAAATAACTTTTTGCACTAATTGTAACAATATGGTAATAAATTGATTAGTTTCATTTTTTTCGAAAAATTCATTGCATAATATTAACAAATCTAACTTTTTATTTTAAAATTGCTCTTTCAATTTTAACTACGCAAAGGTTCAATATACTTATGTGCGTAAACTACTTAAATATGATATTACAAAGCAGTTTAAAACTAATGAAATAATAAAATATGTCTTTATCTAATATAACTTTTTTAACATTCAAAATTATAACTTGCAGTTTTAATCCATATTTATAATTTCAAATCATACAGAAAAAATAGTGTTAGTTAAATTTAAAACATTTATCCATTAATCTTTAAATTTTTTTTATCTAATGTTTATGAATATTTTCAACACAAATATTATTTTAAATGTATGCATTAAAAATTATGTATCGACAATGAATATTTACTTTCTTTCATAATCCCTAAATTTCGATTTGTGTATGGTAAGGATATATTAATATATATTTGATCACAGTATGTTGGTGCACGTTAAGTTTCTAACATAAAATTGAAATTTATTAATATAAAATTAATAAACCTGAAAAAAAATTGCTTTTAATAGCACGGGAAAGAATTTGCAATTTCTTATGGTTTGAGACCTTAACAAGAAAGCTGAAATATATTTAATAAGTCCACTCTTATAAGGTACGCAAATAAAAGAAAAATCTTTTTAAGTTTGAAGTAGATTCCCATGAAAATTTGTATTATTTATAAATTTCAGTTTTAAAATTTCACGTTTATTTTTGATTTGTAGAAGTAACAAAATACTTTTTATACATTGAAATTTTCCATATATATTATAAAATAAAGCTTCAAAAATTTGTTGCAAAAATCAGAATTATGTACTTTAATGAAAATTGTTTGTAATCAAATTGTTAACGAATTATTTTATATTGGATGCAATTCACATTTCACAGATGCCAAACATGATTCCAGAAACCTTCTACAGCTCTTTGTTGTGTTATATGTGGCTCTCATTAAAAATATTTTAAAATTTATTTGATTTTTTGGCACAGATGCCGTATAATCCAGTATTCTAATTTCGGAATTTTTTGGCGATGAAGAAATGCTGCCAAAATTACGTATTGAGACGTGCGTGAAGATGTAAATACTAGGGTTGCCAAATTAGAATTTTCTGCATAATTTTTTTTGGTCTCCAAATATATTACTTAATAAAAAGGTTGCCAGACGCATAAGAAAATCCGCATTCTGGATTATATAGTACCTGTGACTATTTTTTTTTATTATTGTAACTACAAGTAATATCAGAAAACGGAAGTGCAGGTTAACAAGTTCTTAAGAATGATTTTTAAAAATATAATTTTGTTGTTAAAATAAGGGAAAGACTTGGCATCTTGATGTAATAATGCGAAATGATCTTCAAAATGAAAAGTGCAGGGTTTGATCTTAGCAACTGAAGGACAACAGGAGATATTTGCGTTGCTGCCTTAGCCACGTATATCCTATTTTTGTGAGTACTTTGGAATTTTCCAACCTAATGATTGTGATTCCCTCCCACAATCTATGAAATGAATTTTGACTGTTACACTGTAGTAGATATTTTAATGCCTTATAACCGTTTGGGCCTTTATTCAGTCCACAACGCAAAGTTAAATATTTGTATCTTATTTATAAAATCTAAATTTAAAATATCTAAAAGCAATTTAAGTCCAAATTATTCTCACCTTTTGTAAATTTCGGAACATTTTTTCTTTCCTTAATTTTAGGAATATCTGGGACATGTTGAATTAAATTAAATTCTATTTTTTTCATTTACTTGTAAATTTTTAAACTGCAATTGCCTGCTATCACTGCAAAATAGGAATAATAAGTAACAAAATTATATAAGCCGTATGGATTTGTGTAATATTTCCTTTCCTTTTGTAACAGGAAAGATTTTTAGTTTATAAATATTTGATAAAATATTGTTTCATGGGAGGACAGATCAGAAAGCCACCAATCCCAGCAACACATAATATATATCTAGTGAAAATGCAACATCCAATCTTCTTTTTTTAACAATATATTGGGTTGTTTATGTTCTAGTGTTATTTTTTGCTTACAAAAGAGAACTAAAACCAGAACTACAATTTAAAAATTACTTTAAATCATTAAAATACTGACATATTACATGAGAATCAAATTCTTAAACAATTGAACTGATAACCAGATTATTTTTTTATGAAATGATTTATAACCACCAATATTTCGATTTTGAAAATTAAGATTTAGTGCATAAATATAACTATTTTTTTCCTTCACTTCTTCAGACTCAAACCATTTAATACAGTATACACTGTTGTCTAACAAATTCATTATAATATAATACAATTTATTTACTACATCTCTTAAAATAGCATTTAAGTATTAGGCATTTTATCTCTAAATAGCTTTAAACGCACACAGAAATTTCTTTTAATATTTCTACCAATTAATGTTTAATATAATTTTATTTAAATTCTTCATGATCATAAGTATACACAATTGCAGAAAAAAATTAAAAAAAGACATTAATTAAAGATTAACTTAAAGTATTTTACTTATATATATCAAATTCTTACTTTTTTAAAGTTAAAAAAAGAAAAATTCTGATTAAATATATGAATTTTGTAAACTAATGTGAAGTGTTTTAATGACCAGACTACAAATTTCGAAACAAAGGATAGTTGTTAATATTCATGTCATTAACGAATTTTTTTATTTTAAACAAAAAAGATTTGCTCGACATAAAAATTTTTGATATTTCTAGAAATAAAGCTATATGTAAAAGATTTTGACAAAGAAGGGTATTAAACTAAGCATATATCATATTTCTCTTGTTTTTCTTTCCACTTAGGCATTTTAATGAGATTTTTCCCTTTAATTGGCTTCTTTTTATCGCATAGTAAATTAAAGAGTTTATTCCTGGGGAAAAAATAGATTGAACTCATTATTTGATTTTTTTATTCCAAATCTGTTTGTAAGAATAAATGTTTTTTACATTGCATTCATCCTGGTTATCATTTTAGATACTGAAATTTAACTTATAATTATTAGAGAAAACTAGATTTATGTTTATTTTGATTTTTAGAAAACAATTTTATTTTCAATTAAAACTGCATAGTAATATTTTCTTATTTATTTCATTCGTATTCATTGAACAATAATAATATTTTAAATACATAAAATTAAGCATTTGGGATTATGAAAAATATTAAAAAAACGTAATTAAATATGTATGTCTTAACATATTTTTAAAACAGTAGGCATTCAGTAATAGATATTTAGATATTTTCAACTATATATATATATATATATATATATATATATATATATATATATATATATATATATATATATATATATATATATATATATATATATATATATATATATATATATATATACATATAAACATACATATAAACATCTAAGGTGATTTTGTAACAATAACCGAAAAATAATTTTTTTACTAAAATTTTTTATTACTAACATTTTAAAAATACAATTTTAACATCAGAATTATGATATTCAATCATAAAATATTAATGGCAAAAAAAAAAAATAGTTTCTCTTTTTTGAAACTTTATAAAAAAAGTAGAAGGACTGCATTATAATGAATGAAAAAATAGTGAATTCAATAAGGAATGTTCTTCCCATTGGCCTTTATAACTTTAAATATTCTGCTTGGAAGTTAATTGTATAGAGATTGAACTTCTGTTTGACAAAAATTGTCCCACGAGTCATTCAATGCTTCTCAAAGCTGAATTAGCGAATCCAATTGCTTTCCATCAGCAAAAACTCGACGAACTAGCATTGCCCAGATATTTTCCACTATATTAAGGTCAGTATTTTTGACTGGCCATGGTAAAACATCCACATTATTTGTTAGGAAACAATGTTTGACTCCAATCACGGTGTGAATTGAAGTTCCGTCTTGCTGAAACTTTCACTTTTGATCCCCTAAGTCAGAGCCATAAGGAAGAAGCTCGTAATTCAGCACTTGAATGTAGTCTGTGTGTTTTTGCCTACCTTTTAAGAAAACCAGAATTGTCCTTCTTCTCTATCTAACAGCCAATCAAACCGTTGAAATCAATCCTCCCATTTGTCGTGTTGTAAAGTATTCGTCTTCATTCCCCAGATAATGCCAGTATTGCTGATATGCGTCTGGACCGTCTAAGTTAAATTTCTTCTCATCGGAAAATATCACACAAGTCCATTCTGTAGTCCAGGGCATGTGCTCCTTAGCCCACGCTAAACGGTTATCAGTATGAGCTTGTGTACACTTAGGATGATGTTTTCGTTTTTACGAAAATGAATTTTTGAGATTTTTTAATTTAGTTGTAACCTGTTTCTTTCGTCACATGATAAAGTCCTACTTGATTTCTTGCCCTTGAAACAATTCCTTTGTTCTTTTTAAGCACACAAGCAAGTTTTCTTTCTTCACTGGTGTTAACTTTTTCGGGGCCTACCAGTCTCTTCTTTTTTTTTCCAATTCTATAAGGATTTGGTAAAGTTTGAAGCTGTATGGAGGCTCACCTGCAACAATCGAGCAATCTCTCCGACATCTTTACCATCATTTTGATAAATGGAAATTTGACATTTATTGAAATCGTTCAAAAGTATTCCTTAAGGCATTTCTGAGAACGGAGAAACAGCTTAACTTTTAAACAAATTAGATTTTTTTGACAGAAAAGGATAAAACTAACTACAAAATCACTATATTACTAAAGAGCAACTCAGTAAATTAAATATATTAGTAAGTGTCCAACATTTTTATTCGGAAATAATATATACTCTAATTTTATTATTAATATTAGTGGTAGATGTTTAATTTTAATATCTAAAATGAAAAAAGGGTCATTAAACTGGATCTGCATAAATGTCCATAGTGTATATATATATATATATATATATATATATATATATATATAAGCAATATACAATCTGTGAGTGTGTATTTATACACTTCATAAATTTTATTCTAATGTGCTCATGTGTTGCTTAAATTAATTTTTAATATTGTCTTGAAACTTTAATTCTAATCATTAAGAAAGGAATCCCAAAAATCAACCCTAAATTTCGTTATGGAGGTATTATTCGGTATAATATGAATTATTTTGTATAATAATTTTATATAATTATTTGAAATTTACACATAATGAAATTAAATATTCGCGTTTTCATTAGAATTTAATAATTATATCACTATTTAACAATGCTTAAAAATAAATTTTGATGTGTCAGAGTTGAAGAAGCAAGCTCTCAAGTATTAAGACACATTTTAACAATAACTCAAATAACTGCTTTTCTCACTTTCGCAAAGATCCGTTACAGTATAACTTGTTGGAAATACTTAATAAGATATTACTTTTTTACCATTTATTTTTCATTGACATTATATAATTTAATTTTTGTTAATATACTTAAATAAAATGAAGTTCAAAATAAAATCGCTAAAATTTGCAACAATTTGACAATGTTTTTTTAATCTTTTCACTTTTTTCAGATCTTGTCTATGAGAGTAAATAGTTTGCCGCAACATGTGGGCTAGTAAAATTTGTGCAATGATACTTGTTACTATTTTACAGATAAGACTTTAAAATATATTTCATACTTAGTAAATATGTCAGCAACATATTATCTTCTTTTACAATTTATTTCCATTGAATTATTTGAACATTAATCATAAATTTAAAATGTTAGTCATAAATTCTCTTTTTTCAAGACGAAATAAAGATTAGTAATTAAATGTATATTATATATTCAAAAATTACGTAAATTGACTTTTATTGCATGTAAAATTGGTGATCCTTCAGTGATTATTTATATTTTTACTAATATTTTTCTGCTAGTGATAATATAATTAATATCTTATAATTATATACTGTATAAAACATTGTATCATATTATACTTCCATTTAAAAGGTATTATCAGTCTTTAACACACAAAATGTAAGATTTGAAAATGGTCTTAAGAAAAGTTTTTCACATTTTCTTTCAAGAACACTAAAGTTGACTGCATTATAAGGAGCTCTAAAAATATTAGTAAATAGCTCTGTTTCGGTAATGTATCTCAAATGTATCTAGAAAAAGTAAGCCTTTTATATGCAGAATTGGAATTTCTTCAAGTGTCACGATAGGCTGGTAGGGAACTAGCTCAATTTCCATTTCTCTTATAAGACCCACCTTTTATGATCTTCCCCATAGAATTGTGCAACAATGAGCCACAGGATGAAGAATCTGTCATTTTTCCCTATAGGGAAAAAGAATCACATCAATAAGGATGGGCTGGCTTTAATACCAGGGCCTTTTAGAGGAACATTTAACTGTTCGAGCTTAACTTAGATGGAAATATTATTCAAATCAGTCTCCAGAAACCTATTTCTAGTTTCTTCCATTACCTATTTACTGGAGAGAGTCAAACTACGATCGTAAATACAGATATAGATTCTTTTTGCTGATGTGCTTGCTGGTTTCATGGTCTGAAATAGAAATAGGAAGTAAAAAAATTTAAAACCTGTAAGAAGAAAATTCAAAAAAGTATATATATATGAAATGGTGATCGAAGGGAAAGTCGTAGCGATAAAAATTTTATGGTTTTTTGTGTTCACTGTAAGTACTTTAGTTGAAATATTGATTGTAAAATTTAGATCTGTATGATAGACTCTCACCAAGAGGGAAGTGTTTTGAAAACTGATACGTGGATGGGGAAGTTTTATTTTAATAAACTTGGAATAAATATAACTGAGGAGAAAACTTTGCAAGTATTAATTGATTTTTTCAATAAAAAAAGAAAATTAAAATGATTCTGTAAAATTAATAATTTATCAGGATAAAATTTCAAGCAAAATATTCATTCATTGGAAAAACTTAGCACTTAACAAAATTAAATCGAACATTAAACAGCTGTTAATTAGGAGAATTATTTAAATTATATGAAACGTATTGATTTTATAATTAATAATTATATATATTAAATTTGTTTTCTTAAGTGTAAAGTGTATATAGAGGAAAATATTAACACATAGAAACAGCACATACAAATTCGTATACATACATACATACATACATACATATATATATATATATATATATATATATATATATATATATATATATATATATATATATATATATATATATATATAAACATAATGAATAAAAAAAGAATACAAATTTTTTAAGTATTTTATGTATTTATTTGTATTTTTATGTATTATCACATTTGCTTACAATGGTCGAGTTCATTTAGATTACATAATAAGCCCGTATTTTGATTACAAATTGAAAGTTATCTAAATGATGAATACTCGAAGAATATATTTTTTGTAAAGATGTATTGTAGTCAGAGCATTTTTATCATTTCAAATGTAGAAATCATGTATGTTGACTCACGATATGTTATAGCATTTTATATTATGGAATACATCGATAGATATTATAAAATATTGCCCAAAAATATCTTGAAGGATTTGACAAAGTTGTTAAAGAATAACAATCTCGGAAGCTGTCATCATAGATGGCTATAGTTGAATGGTTTTGTTATGACAAGACTGCGAAAACTAGAAAAAATGAATTCATAGCTTACAGATTAAGACGTGATGGATTTTTCATTCAGTGAGTTTTATAATCAGCAGTTTTAGGAAATCTTTCTTTAGTAGGAAATACGAAATAGAACACTTGTTATACGTGAACGGTTCAGATATTAAATTCGATAATATCTTAACCGTTAATAAGATTAAGATATTCGATAATATCTTAATCTTAACGAATAAGAAATAATAAGAAATCGAAATGATTTTAATAAAAAAATTAAGATAAGATTTTAATTTTTTTTTATTAAAATCATTTTGATTTCCTTAAATATTTGTCTTTTGTTAGGAAATGTCACTAATTGTGATGGAAAAGGGATGAAATTTATGTATTGGTTGTTCCACCAAACTTTATTATTCTGTACTCTAAATAATTTTACAACTAGCAAAATATTTTACCACTGAAGGACGTAATGAATAAAATTAAAAAGTCATCACAAAACAAATAAAGCAATTCTATGCCCTGTTTTTGGTATTTTATAAAGTAGCACAACAATGCAAACTAAGAAATATATATTTAAATGGATTTATTTTTATGATTAAGGTAATTTTTCATTTTAAATTAAGGTGAAAATCAGTAAGTAATATATTTAATAAATTTTGTTGATTTGAAATGTAGTTAAATGGTTCACTAATTTTTTGTATTCCATATTATGTGTGTGATGCTTTTGTTAAAGGTAAGAAAGTCGTTGTGATTATTGTTCCTTAACTTTTATGAGTTTTTATTTTGTAATTTTTTTTATTTCACAAGTTTAGAAGATCAGCTAAAATGAAAAAAAAACATAACAAAGACCAAATTTATTCTTAACATTCTCTAAGACATGTAACTATTAGAAATAAGTTTAGTAATCATTCAGCAAGTTCACAGCTATCAAAAGTTCTCTTTTTACTTATAATTACAGTTAGTATTTATTTCAACACTTGATAATCTTCTTTTGTTTTAAAATGTCAAAGAAATTAAATTTTGTAAAAGAAAATTTGCATAAAATGTTTTGTGTAAATATAAGACGCAGCATTTGTGCCATCGTAATTTAAAAAGATGTACCATTTGAAATACCTAGAAATTTGGCTTGCCACACCCAGAATTATCATTTTATATAGCGGTCATTACGACAACTACATATTTAACATGCTCCAGCCAACATTAGGATTGGGATCTTCGATTGGGTCACAGGATTCAAAATTCCATCTTCAAATAAGGAGAAAAAACCTTAACTAATTAAGCAACCGCCACTTCAAGATACCAACTAAATATTCAGGAGATATTTTGAGACACTATATTGCACTTATCAGATGTTATCGAATATAATAAATGAGTGAATACTGTAATTTTAAGTACATAGAGCTGATGGCATTGTAAAAATGGTATTTCAAATAAAACAGCTTAAACAATATTTCAATATTTTAAGATATTTGCACAGAGAAATGTAATATTTCCTACATCACAATTTTATTTTTACCTTGATGGTGTGGATCTTTCTATAAATTAAATGAAAAAAAAAAAACTTTATGCTTTCACAAAATTTTGTCTGGATAATTTTTACTATTACTTATTATCGATGTCTATACCAAATGATTAGAGAAACAGAAAATAAATATTGTTATGGGAATTTATTGACTAATAAATTACATTTTGTCAAAACTAGCACTGAGTGATACATATATATTTATATAATCTATGAAATGCAACTTCATAGTTTCTTAAAAAGTTTGATCTTAGAAATGCGAAGCAGAAAATGATTCTATAATTAAGTCTAAAAAGCCATCTCCTTTCTTCTAAAATATTTCTACCATTGATGACATCTTTTATCGCTGTGCACGGCGCGCGATGGCATAAAATCTCCATAACTGTAAATAGATCCTACCTCATCAAATATTAAATTAGCAGGTAGTGACAGAGGTGCACAAATCTGGAAAACTCAGAGAAAAGGGGTGAAGAAGATGGGGAAAAAATTGTGATCTTCTTGCATTATAAATAGGTTGATTTTCCGGAAGAGTCTCTGCTCGAGCTGTAATATTTCTTCAGCTAAGTCTTGAAGCCTGGCAGAAAAGGCCCTTCGCCAAACACATAAGTTACGCGAAATCAGAGTTAACGGCCTCGGCGTAATGCGGTGTTAAAATATTTGCGCTCAGAGTTTCGCAAATTGAATTACGGAAGCGGAGGACTGTTAAGAGGACATAACCTCTTAACTGTTCTGCACTCGAGAATATTTTGAAAGATTTCTGAATGTATAAATGCGTATAATTCTGGAAGCAGTCGAAGGTTTTGACTCGGAATGTCATGTTAAAAGCTCTCGAATTTCAACTCTGGAAAGATAACGTACTCTACAAGATAATCTCATATTTCTAGTATAAAGGTGCTCAAAACATATACTTTATTTTCAAATTAATGTAAATTTTCAATACAATAAAGTAAATGTTATTAAAACTCTCTTGAGAGAGTTAGAGAAATGTATAAAAGGAACTGAATGGACCAGAACTATTGTCAGGGACAAAATATGACTTCATTAGTAAATATTCATTACAGTTTTTATCATCTGAAGTTGTCAATTTATTTTAACATGGTATTTACAATTGATATTAATTGTTAAATAAAATTCTATAAAATACTGTCCATTTAACTATTTAATAATCTTCTTTTGTGAAATTCATACATTTTTAACTACAAAATAAGTGGTAAAAATTGCGTGAAATGTAAATTTAACACTTGTGTATGAATTAAATTTAGTAAATAATGATTTAAACTTAAAGAAAATTTTGAACTTAATTTCTATACTTCTCCAAATATATAGTTTGGTTTCATTTTCCCAAGTGTACCCTATACATTTTCTTGTAATTCCATTCGGAATAGACGTTTAAACGTTCTGCCATTTCTAAGAGAAAGAAATGTACTAAATTAAAGACAAGCAATTTAAGTACACAAAAATGTAAGAAATATGAAATTTTAATTATACTTGAAAAATATTTCTCAGCAGTAAAATTCTATTAAGATTCTGTTCTAAAATTAAATATAACTACTAAATTATTTCAGAAGATATGAATCTTACTATTTGAAAGAAGTATGTTAAAGTATATTGTAATTAAAATCAACAAGTACATAAGGAATACAGATTAAAATATGTAATTTTAAGTATAGCAATTTATTAGATTGTTTGGCTTATAACAACTGCATTAAAGAAGGTTTTATTTTATATAAAATACGTCTTTTATGTTCTTCTTTGTTATGCACGAATATTTACTTTCAAATCTATGCTTCTTTTTGGCAGAGTTTAATTCACCATTAACTGAAGATATATCGAATGATTAAAAATACGGGATATTTCAGTATAAAGATTCAAAATGTTAACAATCTTTAGAGGAGGACCAGAACATATTGCAAGTATACACATTGATGATGGTATGTGGAAAAATTTGCGATTTTTCTATACAACACCAGTTTACAGTAACTAAATGTAGATTAACTTATCATTCAAAGATGCATGTAAAATATTTTAAGAAAATGCATCACCGGCATACATCTTCAAGGAAAGAGAATTAACTGTGATGACGTATGTTGTTTAAATATAAATTGGCTTTTATCGATAAGACTTTGATAGCTGTTCTAGAGCCAAAGTAGTTTGGTGGGGAAATTCTTGTGATTGTTATTGAGAAATACTGGGTTCATAACACACATCATGCTTGAAGGGTCTGTACACATGAAGAAATTTCAAAGTCCAAATTCAGTATAATCTCCAAGAAAGTAGATTTTTGTGTTTGGTTCATTTGAAAATGACTTAAAATTACAAAAAGCTTAAATTTATTGAGCGTACTTATTTGATGAAACAATTAGTCTTAGACGTCTCAATAACATAGCGTTGTTCATTGCATGCCGAAAAGTAGTAATGTATTTATATATAAAATCAAAACTACTAGTAAATAATACTTTAATCCATTGCAAAAAATCGTAGATATTACTCTTTTTTTAAATTAGAAATTTAAAAAATGTTTTCTACTGTTTTGATTGTTTTAATTTATTGTTTTGATTGACGTTAAGTGAAGTGTTTCAAATTTAGTTTTACAAAATTATTTTTTTAAAAAAATTGATGCATATATAAATATGCTTCAATTGAATACTATGACAAATAGGTTGACAGAGGAAACATTTATGAATGATAAATAAGATAAAAAAAAAAACCCTAAGCTTCTCCTATTAATATGGCAGTTTTATTCCATTTCTCTCTCATTTAAACATTCATATGACAATGTTATGAAATTTATATTTAAAAAAAATACGTAACAGAGTATATGGAATAATTGAATCTCAAAACAGATAAATTGACATAATAATTAAAAATTAAAATATTATAGTTTCATATTCAGTAAGTAAAGTAATGTCCATATTTGAAAGCTATATATTCGATTTGAAAGATTGACAATAATAAGTGCTTGTAAAGTTTGGGAACTTGAAGTTTTTGTTTTCAATGGTGGGCACAAGAGGGTTGAACCCTATGCCACAACAAAGCCAGAGACTGCTACTCATTTGTCGTTACCCAGCGGGCACCTGTGAACCAAGACACGGAGGCGAGTTGCGCTACCCGCACCATACCACCACAAACCCGTTTATAGGGTGGGACCCATTCATACATCATCACAGAAGAAAAGAAAGAAACAAAGAAAGTAACATCCATGCACAAACCGGAATTCGAACCCGGGAACAACAGCTGAGGAATCAGGAATGGTAACCACTCAACCAATCGGTCGGCAGGAAGTTGAAGTAAGACTGGGTACTTATGAATCAGTATAAGTACTTTCAAGTGGCTAATTACTGGTAAGTTGAATTCTTTCAAACTTAAAGGTTAAAAGTATTAAAATATGATAACATTAAGAAAAAAATTAAAATCATTACTTATGGAATATATTTTTCGATAGTATAGCAGAAAAATTCTTAGATTTATTTATGTAAATTATATTCACGTTGGCTTTTTTTGTATTAATAACTAACTATACTTGGTTACAGGTTTAAGGTATATTTTGAAATATACAACGTAGTCATGATTAGAAATGAACACACTAAAAGTTGAATTGAGGAATAAAGCAGTGATATTTTTTTACAACTTTGACAAAAGAAAAACAAATTTGATATTCTTAAGGATTGAATGGATACATTTTATCATATTATCAGATGTTTGGTTATGAGCATACTGACGTATTTCCTGTTAATATAAATTTTCAAAGGGATGCATTTCTATAAAACATTTAGTAAACGTTGTTGAAGTTGTAAATTAAAACTCAGCAAACAAACATAGCGGACATTTTCGGGACAATACTGGCAATCCCATTACAGAGACTATTAATCATAAACTTTCTTCTACAATGAAACCTAATTGACTCAGTCAGAAGGGGACCAGAGCCTGTGACTTTGGGATGGCACTGCTAAGTAAATGTAAATTTGCCATAATTTTAAAAAGGCCACATCTGAACTATTTAATTACTGTTATCATCCTATCTATTATTTTCCATTAAACCTTTATTTTTTTAACAGTCTGTACGTAATTTAGAGTAAATAGAGACAAGAAGAAATTATTTTTCACCTGTAAAAATAAAAAGAAAATTTTTATTCATAATTTTTTCCTAATACCTGTATTGCTTTTAAATCAATTTTGGACGAAATGGTGATTGAAAAGGAAATATTTTTAAATACTACTTTATAGCATTTTAAAATCTGTCTTGCACGTGATGATTTGTATTGCTTTCAAGTCAAGCGTACATGGGACGATGCCTATTTAACAATTTAATTGGATTCAGCACCATTATAAATATTGCCCGAGATTGAAATCAAAGCCAGACAGAGTTGAACTGATGGATTTAAACTGTTAGTTAACGTTTGTTTGCTTTGAAAGTATTATTAAAAATTCATTAAATAAAAATTAGACTGTTAACATAGTTTCAAATACTGTGTTAGTTAAAAAAATAATTTATCAGAATCGTTCTTTATCTAAACTGAGTATATTCACATTTTAGAAAAAAATAATTGTGGGAAGATTAAAATTTTGGGTACTTAAAATTTTAACTCGTAATGTGTAAAAAGAATAATAGTAGATGTGTTATACAATTTTGTGTTAAAGTTCAAATGAAACAAGGTTGCGAAAATGAAACTGATAAATATGTATTTTAAACGATACAAAAATTTAATCTGGTAAAATTTTGTTCCTGTTTTTATATATTAACCGAATTTTTTAGATGACATAAAAATTGTACATGTAGATTAATTATTTGTAATTATTATATTACATTGGTAATTACTCTTTTTGTAGTAATCAGACAGTAATAGAGCTTACATTTTAAAAAACTAATTATTATTTTGTTATATTAATTATTAAGTATTATATTATTTGTAATATTGATTTTATTTTTTAAACAAAAAAACATTTAATTTATTGCTGAATTTTAACTATAAAATGAGAACACAATTTTAAATAAATTTTATTTTTATCACACCAAAGTTATAATATATGTTGCACATTCTTAATTCTTACATATACGAGGGTTATTCTGAAATTTTTGCGATACGGGAATTTACAAAATAAAAATTACGGTTTAATTTTAAAGTACAAAGTATTTTAACACAGTAGAAATTTTTTACTGACTTCAACTTGTTTTGTGTGGAATAAATTTTAAGCAGAAGAGAAAATGGAGTTGACATGAGAACATTTTCACGCTATGATTTTCTACGATTTCAAAGCAAGATTAAATCAAGAAGAATGCGTTCAACGGTTGCAAGTAGCATTTGGTGATGAATCTCCAGCTCGTGCTACTGTATTCAGATGGTTTAGAGAATTTAGAAGAGGTCGCAATTTTCTTCAGGATGAAGAACACACAGGAAGGCCGCCGTCGCCAGTAATCCCGGATAATGTGTCTGCCATACGAAAAATGTTGATGGATGATAATCGCTGTACCTATCAAATGATACAGAAGGAACTTAACATTGGATCCGCAGCCATACACAAAATCATTCATGAAGTATTGCATATGAAGAAAGTAGTTTGCCGTTGGATTCCCCATAATCTAACTGAGCATCAAAAAGAGGAGCGTGTCAGAATCAGTAAAGAAACTCTTGATATGCTGAATGATGGTGGCCACCGCATCATTTCTAATATTGTAACAGGAGATGAAACGTACATACTGTTTTTTGACGTTCCAACACGTCAAGAAAGCAAAGTATGGGTCTTTGAAGATGATCCCACGCCGACAATGGTGAAAAAACAACGCGCTTTAAAAAAAGTGATGTATGCCGTTTTCTTCAGAAGTACGGGATTGGTCAAAGCCACCAAGTTGGAAGGACAGAAGACAGTAACAGCAAACTGGTATACCAATAAATGTCTTCCAGAAATTCTACAAGAACTGAATGTTAGGGGACTAATGCTTCACCATGACAATGCATCTTCGCATACAGCCGGATTAACAGTTGAGTTTCTTAAACAAAAACAAATTAAAGTGATCGAACATCCACCGTATTCACCTGATCTAGCTATGTGTGGCTTTTGGTTATTCTTTAATCTAAAAAAGAATTTAAGAGGACGTCATTTTCATTCAGAAGAAGAGATTGATGTTGCTATAAATGCATTTTTTTCATCTATTCGAAGACATGATATGGCATGAGGCATTTAATCTGTGGAAATTTCGTCTACAAAAGTGTATTGACGCGGGAGGAGACTACTTTGAACACACCTAAAATATTTTAAGTATAACTTTAAAAACCTAGTTGTATCTCAAAATTTTCCGAGTGATCCTCGTATATTGAACATTTATACGTATTCTACTAAGTTCTTACATAATACATACATAAAGATTCGACACACATATCTTGCTGACATTTCTGCATATTTTATGTGCTGAAATAAATTTCTACAACTGTTGATATTATAGTTCAAATTTATCTCTGATTCAAATAATAAATTTTTATTGAGATTTAATCAATGTTTTATTTTAATGCAATTTTTTCCTATAATATTATTTAATTTTTAATTACTTGCTGCAAAAATCATTTATTATGCATATTTTTGAAATTATATACTTTGTTTCAGAAAGCACTCTTCTTTCATGTCCTATTTGTGTTCATTTACTCATTGAGGTTTTATGCAAATGCAGATTAAATGTAAACATTAAATTTAACTAAAACAGGATGTATAGAATACATCCTGTTTTAATTAAATTCAATCATTTGGATAATCATTTAGATTAAAATGTTAAAATTCAATTCAATAATATATTATGTATATTATGCATATGTTCCGTTAAAAAATAATAAACTTACGTTTATTCGAATGATGAATTAAGTTGTGGGCTATTTAACAAAGTCTGAAAATTTAACCTGTTTATAGAAATATAACAAAAAATAAGCTACTCAATTTATATTTTAATGATGTTTAAACTTTAAATTTAAAATCAACTAATATAAAGGGTTACATATTTGAAGGAATTAATTACTTCAATTAAATTTTGAACAATTTTTATTTTTAAACTGAGTATATATTTTATTTAATTAATTACAGTCTTCTTTATAAGCAGAACCGAAAGTTTTCCATTTGCGCATAAATTTAAAGTTGTAATTTAATCCTCACGCGGAAGATTTTACTTCATAGTGTTAATTTTAATATCAATTTAAAATTAAAATAATTTATCTAAATGCAAATAAATTAAAAATAACCACAAATTTTAATTTTCTACACACAAAACAAATATATAAAATAAAATTATATGGAATTAAATTTTAAAAACAATTCTTTACTTTGACCATTATAATTAAAGAGTTAAAAATATTATTTTAACTGTAAATTTTGAGTTAAATTGTTCTTAGGATTAAATATTGTATCTCTTATTTTCTGATTAAAATGCAATAAAACAATATTAGTTTCTGGAAACTATATTTCTTTTAAAATTATTTTCTGGTGAAGTCGATAAAAATTTATGACTTTTGAATCTACCTAAATCTCATGCTACATATAAAAAGCAACGCATTTATAATTCAGCAGCATATTAAATTTTTTACAGTAAAAACGTTAAATAAACGTTGATAATCGTAAACTAAACGTCAAGTAAGCGTTAATCAACCTTAAATAAACGTTGAGTATTTTAACTACCAGTATAGTTTATAACAGGTTTAAAAAGTTTTACTTTTATATTTGAAATATTCTGAATAAATATCATGTTAATGAAATATTCAAATTTATATATTCATTTCTTTACCTTTAGCTGGAGTATATACCTGCATTAGTTTATTTGAAAAATGTGTTACGTATTAAAATATTGCATTTATACCAGTATTCCTAAATTAATAAATAATTATTTCTAGTAGAAACATTTATAAATCCATCCTATGTATCTTTCAAAAAATTTATGCAACTCAGGTGATTTCTCTAATACTAGAAATATATCTTTAAAGAATGCAGAATTGAAATGTTTTATTTAGGCTAAGTAATTAAACAGAAAACAGAATTTCAATGGATTACCATTAAGTTTCTTTGTGTCGTTTTACAAAACGAAATATTCGAAATTAAAAAGAGGATATTTTTTTACGTAGCGTAATATTTTTTCTCATTTATTGAGAAGTATATTCGAAATCCATATCTATTATTTGCACAGATAAAATATCTTTATTTTTATAAAAAAATATGAAAAATATGAAGCACAGTAAAAAATAATTTTGTATTAGCAGAAAAACTTATGAAAATAAAAATCAGTTAATAAATCACATTCTAATTTGAAGAAGTTAAATTGCAATATATATTACATAAAGAAGTATATATTAATCTCGAGTCTATTATAATGTCTTAGTTGGCTGATAAATGTAAATTTTAAATTCGATATTTTTAGCAGATTGAAATAAATATTATCAATTCTTTTATCATAAATATATGACGTTATTATGGAGCAGTGTAATTTTAAAAGGTAATCAGCACACTGAAAAGGTAAAATTATTATTCTTGCGAATAATGTAACAGGTATTCATAAATAAAGATGATAAAAAATACAGCATGTTATATATATATTCACGTTATTTTTAAAGCGTCCAAAACGTTCTATATGTGGATTTTAATAGCTTTAATATGATCATTATCTTTACTATTTAATTTGTCGCGAATGAAGCAAATAATGTTTCTAATTATGTTGTTATCTTTTACCTTAGAATCCTCAACAATCTACTGTTTTACTGTACATTGCAGAATGATTTTTATAGATAATGAAATATATTCACGTTTCTCTTCATATAATTCCAATGAGACTGGTATATTCACAGAAAATTAAAATTCTATGCAAAACTCAAATGAGCAGTCCAAATATTTGACCAATATGAATAATGTGGCAAAATTAGTTTGCGTTTAGTGGTCTGGTTTGTGATGATTGTTACAGTAAAAGTGTTGTCAATTTAAAATTCGGCTTAGAGTGTTATGAATTATGGAAATTTGAGATTACCACATGATATTTTCATGGCATTTAGTAAGCTAAAAATTATGACTTTCTTATTTTGTGTTATGACTTTCTTGTTTTGTGTCATGGCTTTCTTATTTTGTGTTATGGCTTTCTTATATAGTGCAATAGCTTCCTTATTTGTGATTTTCTTTACTTGTCGAAAATGGAACGTACATTGTTTTAATGGCAGTAGACAGTCTCAAGCAAAGCAAAACCATTTGAGTTATTTTCGTGGTTAATAGACATTACTATACCACGGCTATTTTCGTGGGAACTCCTAACTTTATGTTTCTATTCGAAAGTGTTTTTGATTTGGTTTTCAACACAAGTTAAGACCCATTTGGAAATTAAACTTGGCTTCATTAGTCTTTATAAAACTCAATTATATTCACAATTTATTTTATAAGTAGATAAGTTCTCTTAAAAACTTTCCTCTACTTTCTTGATGTGAAACTAGGAATTACTTTCAAATATTTTGATCCAGTGATAATATGAAATGAAAATAATTTTTTCTTGAATGTTTTTACTTAGGTTAAAGATTATGTTAATTATTGTGTGTTATGGAAAGATATGACAAGAGTTTGCTCTGTAGTTTCCTTCTTTTGTAAGTTTATTTTTAATTATATTCCTCATTACGGTTGGTTATTTTGAATTATATAATCTAGTTCCTAGGTTATAAATCATTGGCGAAATCCATAAATCGAAGAATAGCTCATTAAACTAAATAACTATTTCTATGAATTAAAATTGCTTTTTTCGATCAAGTATCTTTTTAGTTACCCAATTCTTTATCTCAGTTATATTAGAAATATTTTTGGGTGTATTTCACATTCAAATCCATATTTTTATATTAATCAAAAATGACGGATTTGAATTCCCGCACAACCAATTTTCATGTGAAACATACATTTCTATTTAGTCCTTCCTAATTACATATTCAAATTTCATTTTGCTGGTCTTATTTTTTTTAAAAATTATATCTTATTTTATAACTTTTCGTTTGAGGATAATATGGTATTTTCTTTTTTATTAAATGTTTCAATTGTCTTATAATAGGATCAGTAAAAATTGATGCAAGTAAAAATTCATTAATGATTATTTAAAAAAAATCGCAATTAAAAAATAAATGTATTTTGCGTATTAAATTTTCAATATATTCTTATGCCCATTTTATGGCATTAGGAAATTTAAGTAAAGAACAAGATGAATGTAAAATCTACGAAAGCTATTTCATTTGATTTGATGCTAGCCAATCTGATTAGAGAAATACATATATAATAAAATTGTGTAAACTATAAAATAAGAAAACTTTAAAGGATAATTTAATATAATATTGCTAGAGAGAATGTTATAGTAATTGCAATAACATCGATAGTAAATTATCTCAGAAATCCCCTACACTAGTATAAATTTGTTTTTATAATTTCTGAATTAATACTTTACTATTTATTTTGCTTGTTTTTTCTTGTTGCAGTAAATATGACAGTGATTTTAAGTCAATACGAGATTTTAAGAAATAATTAATTATTCCTTAATGAGTAAATAAATCAAGTAAAAGCTAAATTACAGATGATTTTTAAAAATATGGTTATAATTCAAGACTTATTAAATTTATTTTGTGCGTAAAACAATTCTGCCTTTACGCAGAAGATTTTTAAACTAAGACTGGTAATGAGAGTTCCTTATAAGTATTTTCAAATGAATTTTTTAATCTTTTTTGAATAAAATCTTTTTACAATGTAGATAATTATCCTTTGTCATACGTTTTATTATTTCTTATTAAAACTTTCACAAAAAATGTAATTATTATTTACTTTTGTATGTAGCGGTTATTTGATGCTTTGTATTTTCAATATTATTTTATTTTTATATTTTTATGATGTGAATGTAAATGTACTGTGCATTTTAATTCTTTAATTATAATGGCTTAATTAATTCTTATAGCAAAAATATTAAATTGACTTAGAGTAATTTTAAAAAAAAAAAACAATCTAATTCTTTACAAAATTTTAAAAATATAATATACAAAGAACTTTTTAAAGTAATAACTTAATATTTCTTAAGATATTAATAATATGTTAGTCATTTTTAGAAACATAAATGTTTTAACTAAAATCATTTATAAAAAATTCCATAATTTTAAAACGTATTGCAAATTTCAGATTTCGTAGAATTCTTTTGAAACAAAGAAGAAAGTTATTTTATTTATAACCATGTAAAAGCATTAAGAAAAGTAAAATGAATTAGAAATACAGGATTTTAGATATTTGCGCTTACAAAAATGTGATTTCTTATACTAATTGGAAATGAACTTAAAAAAAAATTCTTAGTTTTACAACTTAAATAAAATATTTAATGAATATCACTATTTCCTTATTAATAAGTATTTAATTTTTGACTGAAAGGAACTTTATAATAAGTCCAATTTTTAGAAAAAATAAAAGGAGCAGATTTTGCTTATTGGAAACTTGTCCTATTTAATTTTGTTAAAAGGAATTTACAATGAAACAATCCAATTTGTTACAAGCAATTTTGAACAAACTATGGATAAATAAAATTTATTTGATTTTTTTAAATAGTATTTCAGAAACATTTTACATCAATATAGTATATTTTAAAATTCAAACTAAATTTTACATAATCTTAAAACTGTTCACATAAATTTGCTTACATAATCTTATTGTTTGTTAATTCATAATCTTTAATGACAGTGTTTCATTATGAAGAAATATAATTGTATTACATTGGCAGAATTACTTCAAATTATGCTTATATTAAATTAATTACATAATTAAGTATTTTTTTATTATTAAAATGAAAAAAATATGTGTTTAAATACATAATTAAGGCAATATTATTTTTAAAATTTTAAGATACATTATGCCGTTATTCGGTATTTCTTACGATTTTCAGTTAAATATTTTACATTTATGCACTATAACAACTATATATAAAAATAAAGACTTATGTATTTATATTTTAAATTGTTTAGCGTTTTCTTCGGATATAATTAATTGGGGGATACTAGATTTTTTTGTGAAATGAGAATATCTATCAAATAGTTTATTTGTTTGTGAAAATCAAATTTATCGTTGAGTAATTGCATTTTCACTCAATATAAATAGTTTTAGTGATTTAAATTAGGATTAAGTTAAACTTAACTCATTTTAAATATCAATTAAAAATTTTATAATGCATAATTGAGGTTTCAATCATAGTGCAGAGAATGCTTCATAACATTTATATCGTAGCCAATAATACTACCAAAGTTACAAATGGCGGATTAATTCCCAAAATGAATAAATTGCTCTAAAAGTATAAAGTCCAATTAAACAAACGCTATTAAAAGAGATTAAAAAAATTCCACCGTAAGAAATTAAAATTTAAGTGAAAGAAAAAGATCTCGAAAACAAAAAGTCATTTTTATAAAATGTTAAACTTTTTCAACTGACATGAATTATTTATTTAAATTGCGACTCTAATGAGAAGTATTATTTTTTCCATTACCCTTTTTTTAAAAAGACAACATATAGGAATGAAATACGAATGCAAATGAACTGAGCGGAAAAAAAAGCATTCAGAGAAAAAGCACAACAAAGGAAAGGAAATGAAAAGAAGCTCGAAATAAAAGAATACTCCCGATTTTTGAAAGGAACCATTAGATTTAAAAGAGGCTTTTATTTACTGCATTGAGAAAGTAGTTTTGTTTATTACGAAAGCGTATCATTAAAGGTAAATACGTGCACTTATCTCCAAACAAAGGAGCGCGATCTACTCTCGACATGTAACTACTTTCGCTGAAAAATTTAATAGAAGACCGTGGAATGTGTTTGTGTGTGCGCGCTCCTGAAGTGAAACTAATTTACAAGTTTCCATGTACTCTGCTATTACCGCTGGTTATGCTTTTTTTTCATCATTGCTTAGCGTAATCCATGCTGCAAAGAAATAATTATGTTTGTAATATTTATGAAGGAAGAAGCTTGCTTTTATAATTAGTTCTCACTTTCAGCATGTAGCCATGTTTGACAATTTATTTTGAATATGTTTTCTTCCATAATTAGTTTGTTGCGCTCTCAGAAAGCAGATGGTTTCGATCAGCTCTGTCATCGAGCAAGCATTTATTTTGTTTCATAAATAAAGTAGGAAAAAAAAATTATTAAACGTTATTAGACATCATAAAATAATCCGCTGCCTAAAATCCGTTAATAGCAATAAAATAGAGAATTGTTATTTTGTTATAAAAATGTAATAATTAATCTAAATTTTACTAAGGATTGCTAAATAGAGCAGATTTTTGCAGAACAGCTATTTAATTTCAGATAAAAAGTATTTAACTTTATATCATCATCAAAAATTATTGAAATATGTTTTTAAGGATGGATTGATACACACACATTCATAAATGTCTAAGCCTTAATTTAACAGTTAAACTTTTTTAAATATATTTCAATGGCACTCTCGATACTTAGAAAATATACTCGGTATAAATCATCATTAAAAATGAATTTTTATCAAGGTAACAATCCTAGAGACAATAATTAGCATTACATTTTTTAACATACTTACGTTAAATTACATAGTAGAAACTGAAAGCTATATAGTGTGCTAAAAAGTGTTGCATAGTATTTTAAACATTCAAACGAAATTATTCATTTGGAGAACTTAATACATATTGTCTAATTTTTACAGGATAATGTTAGAGGGATCTTTCTCTCTGCTAACTCACAGGTTCATTCAGAAAGCAATATATCTTTGAATGAAAATAGTATCTTCGTATTTATCTTACCGAAATTTTATTCAGCAATCGCTAAAATCAAACATTTAGCATTTTAAGTTGAAAAAGTTTTTAAGATGGTAATATTTGGATTCCGAAAGTTTTTTCTGCGTGTTCAGATATTATAAACTTTAAACTTTTAAGCTGTAAGAAAACCATATGACATTAATGCGAATTACATGTCAGATATATATGTCACGATTTCCAATGGAAAAAGTTTTATTATTAATTAATAGTAATAAAATTAAAATGTTTTATAAGAAAAAATATGATATGGAATAATAATAATATCTACCATGTGTTTTGATAGTATTTACCACATTTACTTAATCATGTACAAAATGGTGTTTATTTTATTTATTATTATTTTTTTTTGAGAAATAGTAAAACCTATACATCAGCAAAACCAAACCGAATGGAGTTTTAGATGGTAAAAAATAAGCCCTTTCAGTTTTTAAAAAATTAACGTCTCGTTTAAGTATTCGTTCCAGTGCATTTATGATCAACAACGAATTGGGAATATAGAAAACATTTAAAAAAGTTATTTTCAAAAACATAAAAAAATAGTTTTACAAATAAAAAAAAATACTTTCTAAATTAAAAGGGAATGAATAGTAAAGTAGACATTTCACGCAAACACATTTTATATAGTTTCAGTGATTATGCATAGATATCAATTAAAAAATTTATACAAGAATCAAGGATAAAGAATGCCTTTCCTCTGTTCTTGAATCGAGTATATTTCCGGGAAGATGTACCTCGTTACTTTATTGTGAGTTCATATCACGGTTAATAATGTTTAAAAATATCGCAAACTAAAAAATTGGAATTTTGAAGAGAAACATAATCCAAGATCCACCATTGCAACAAAACCAACTTCAAGATATAAGTATTCCACCATTCTGGGCAACATTTGTCAATTCAAACCAAAATAATAATTCAACAGAGATGCACAAAATCAGAATTTTACTTACATAAAAAAATATTTTCTTTATGAATATATTGAAATAAAAGCACTGATTGATTCTCTTCAATATTTGGTAATGAAATACAGTTTCACAACTTCTGTCATAAATGTGGATATATATATATATATATATATATATATATATATATATATATATATATATATATATATATATATATATATATATATATATATATATATATATATATATATATATATATATATATATATATATTGATCATACTAAAAACTTATAGCTACTAAAAATACACGTATTTCACGTGCGTAAATTCTAAAAATTCCTACCCATTCTAAATGGTTCGACGAACAGATATATTTTTCATTCGAATTTACACACAAATGTCATTGGATCTAGCAGTATTTGGAAATTTAACTATTACTTCCTTAAATAAATTTCAAGCATATTTTTTGAAATTTCAAAAAATAAGGCAAAGAAATATTATTTTCATTAAAATTTCCACATTATGGGTATTCATAAAATATCATTTATCATCTTTCAGTGTGATTGAATTCAGTTTATTTGAATGCATGTTAATTCTGTACTTGAAATAAGTAGAAAAAGATAACATAGATATCTCTGGAATTTCAGTTGTATCAGCCAAATTAGAATGTTTCATTACCAGTTAAGGTAGATTTATAAATCTACTTTAAACTTTATTAAATTAAATTAATTAAACTTCATCAAAACTTCATGCATAACGTTGATTCAGGATGTAGTTAATTCCGTTATAGTCGTCGTTTGTAATCTGGGTTAATATTCTATACGTATGAAACGTAATTTAGCCAAAATTCTAATCATCAACTTTTCAAAGTTTTCAGCTCCCATGAGATTATATTTTATATTCTAGTGAGTTACCCAAACAGACGAAACTAATTTATTAATTCCATGAAGCAGATATGTTTCTTAAGTATAAGACATGATTTTGACGTTTATATATATATATATATATATATATATATATATATATATATATATATATATATATATATATATATATATATAGTGCTTTATACGTTAGGAATATATTTATCTTTATGTATTTATTCACATATATTGCATTGTAATTTGGACATCATCTGAGTTTTATTTTATTAAATCTAAATCCTTTTGTAATAGATTTGTTCAGCAATTTTCATAATTTTAGTTAATACGTTTTATGTAGAAAATGTTATTTCTATTTTAAAATTAATATGGATTTATCAATAAGACAAAAATTATTTCGTATAAATAAGTCAAAAATCAATTATTTCCAAAACATAGTTTTTAAAGTATCCACCTACGTTGAAAACTTGATTTTCGGTTTCATGAAACAATTTATTATTTTACTGTATATCAAATAATATTTAAGTTACAAGAAATTTTAAATACGCTTTCTTTTGAAAATTTAAACCTGAAGTTACATTTTCACACTGGAAGTAGTAAAGAAAATAGGTACTTCATTTCTTACCGGTTTCTGATTTATAAGTTTTTGTAATAAGATGATTGATACCAATAAGTGTATGGTCATATTATATTTATACATTCGGAAATAAGTAGCAACATCCTTTTTTTCACAAGCAAAACTGTTATTTTTAAAGGAGATTCTCTCAAAACTGTTTTTCGCAAAATCCCCTTTTAACGAGTTATTTCAAGTAATAATAAAGATATGTGTAAGAAGCTTGCCCTACATGTTTTAAGTGCTAATATCAATGAAATGAAGCAAAAGTTTGAATATGAATGAAAGATATTTTCCTTTTCATGGTTTGATTTGTTTGTCGCTCAACGGTCATTTTTTGCACGCGAGGGCTAATTAGACCGGGACTTACGGCTTAAAGTGGATTATGAACCACTACAAACATCCATGCCCAAGGTGGGATTCAAGCCCACGAACTGTTGAACCGAAGGCAAGAGCGCTAACCATTCGGCTGCCAGCTCGGCTTTCCTTTTCATGCATTTTTAAAGCAAATGCTTAATAAAACTTGTTAAAATATCCATTCTGCTGTACATTTTTAACCATGTTTTCTTTATCAACGAATGCTTTTCTTAGATTTGCTTCATTTCAAATAAAAATGTTACCTAAGCCTTATGTCCAAATTAAATTAAGATTGATGCATTACAATTCTCTGTAGAATTTCAACCGTTTTAATTTAAATTTCATTAAAATTTTCCAGAAATTATAAGTTTCACAAAAATATTCTAGATGTAATTAAAATTTTGCCAATTTCATGTTTTACATTGTAATTTATCTAAAAACAAGGTAAAAGAAAATTAAATTTCAAGAAAAAAGTTGTTTCAAAAGAAGATAGACATTTCAAATAAAAATGTTACCTAAGCCTTATGTCCAAATTAAATTAAGATTGATGCATTACAATTCTCTGTAGAATTTCAACCGTTTTAATTTAAATTTCATTAAAATTTTCCAGAAATTATAAGTTTCACAAAAATATTCTAGATGTAATTAAAATTTTGCCAATTTCATGTTTTACATTGTAATTTATCTAAAAACAAGGTAAAAGAAAATTAAATTTCAAGAAAAAAGTTGTTTCAAAAGAAGATAGACATATTAAATTTTTTCGAATAATAATATTGAAAAATAATTTTGTTTAAGATTTCAAAAATGCATTTCAAATAGTTGTAGATATCTTGGGAAATTGAGAACAAAAACTTTGCTAAGAAAGACTTATAAACCTGGTCAAATTTGTTTATTTAACAAAAATTACTGGATATTCCTTATATTTAGAGCATTACACAGGAGTCAATTATATGATAATTGTTTTTTAATTATTTGTTATAAAATTTTCCTATTGTTATGAAACAAAATACGTGCTTGAATGAAAAACATGTTTAAGTATATGAATAGTTTAATTATTGGATACATCTTAGAATCGATGTTCTTTTTGGTATTAAGTTTTATTTAACAGTTGCTCATCATAGATTTAAATAAACAGGGAAATAAATATGTTTATGCACTTATTTTATTTTGCTAAACAAAATTTGTCACTGATTAATTCATCTTTTTTTACATCAAAATACTTTAATAGAAAAGACACTGCTTAGAAATTTAACATTGATTAATAATTAATGTCTAGTCTAAAATTGTAAAAATGAATGTTTGAATGGATGTAGAAATGAATGTGAAATGAAAATGAATGTAGAAAAGCTAAAAATGATATTTCATCATAAATATTTTAACCAAAGCTATGTACATCTATTGAAGACGTATAAATTATTTTTTGTGAGCGATAATGCATATAACAAATTAGAAAGCATGGTAATGCAAATAATAAGAAAGTACAAGGGAATTAATGATTATACTAAGTTTCAAATATTCGAAAAGAATATTTAAATTGATTTTTAAATAAATATTTATAAATCTAATCATTCATATGTTACTGAAATTTGCATTATATCACTAAAAATGTTTCTTAATTACCATAAAACCACAGTGAACTTTTAACATTTAAAAGTGCAGCATTAAAAAAAATCAAAATTTTTAACAATGTCGATAACTATTAAATTTCTATAGCGAAAAAAATCGATATTTGAAATATTATATGCAAGTTTATATTTCTACAAAAAATATTATGCATTGACACAAAAAGAAAGCTTATTTTTAAATATTAAAAAATATTTAAAATCACCATTAAATAAAATTGATGTTTGACTTTGAATTAATATGCATTCCAAATTTAGGAGGTATTCATTTCGACGATATATTTCTAATTTAAAATTTTATTGACTTCAAATATTTTCATAATTCAGAAAATACTATGGAATTTAGAGTTTAAAAATAAAAACACATGGGGAATTACTGAATCAAGTATATTTTAAAGACTATATATAGTTAGCACTCTAATATTTAAAATAAATATACTAATTATATGAGAAATTTTGTTTCGGTTTTGGATAATGACCTTATTTATTTCTGATTATTTGTGGTACACATTGAAGCTTTTATTGTAAGTATTTTATAATTAATAAATGCATACTATAAATTTCTAATAAAAATACAAATTAAATTTTATTTAATTACAAAAAAGGAAGTGAATGTTGTGAGTAAAGCATTAATTGAAAAATTCAAACTTTTTTACAAAATATCTATGATTTCAAGTTATGACTGGTATGAACAAAACCATCCTGGGGCTGCCCTGGAGCTGAAGGGCAATAGGAAATTGCAAACCACCATTACCAGGCTCATTACTGGACATACTCGCACCCTTACATTCGATCAGGGTCAGAAAGTGTTCCCTGTGTGCTTCAGGTGTAATTTACACCAAGCTTCTCCGGACCATCTGCTCTCCTGTCTGGGTTTGGAGAAGAGAAATCTTTTTGAAAACCCTGCGCTGGTTTGAGACTTTCTCTGGGCGAACGATCTACTGGACTAGGTCTAGATTGTATTAGATCAAGTGGAATTAGGAACAACAACATGATATCAAGTACACATAATTGCTTATGGATTGTGTTTCATGCAAAATTAGGATTTGCAAGAAGATTTTTTATAATGGATTTTGTAGTAATCGAAAAGGTTCATTTAGTATGTACTGAAGGTTGGATCCTAGTAGAGCCCACGCCGTTGGCACGAATGGTTTTGGTTGGTGATGATTGCGCTAATTTTGGTAACTATTTTAATACACTAGATGTGATAGACCTAATTATTTCTAGAATTCCGTTCTGTCTTGGCGTTTTTTTTTCTTCAGTTTGTCGATAAAGGTGTGAGCTCTCCTAGGATTTTACTTGTACTGAGATCAAGGAGAGTAACATCGGGAGAAATAAGAGCTCATTTCCTACATTTTTTATCTCTGTTATCCATTAATTCTTCATCTTCTTTCAGATATAAAGACTGACGATTTTGCATGCCTTCTAATACTTGAAAATTCTGCATATGTTATCGCAGCTTATATTCTAATGTTAACATGATTATCTGTTTACTAATTATGTTAGTTCATAAATTATTCTTGTCTTTGAGACATGCGTGTGACTGGGAACTAAATACTTGGAACACTGGACATGTTTTTTTCAGTGTTATTGCCTGCTCATACTTTATTTCACTGGATAAAATTGCCAAACAAAATGCACTTAGAACTTTTAATGTTCAAGTATTATATGCAAATATTTATCTTTTAATGACCAAATATTTTATATGTGGAACATTCTTTCTGTCATCATCATTAATGTCTGTTCAAAAATCACGATTGTTTGCTCCACATACCCTTTGTAATAACAGTAGACATGTAGTAAACAATAATATCTTGTATTAGTATGCATTGTTTTTAGCTCTGCTGCCTGTCCTTATTTTATTTCACTGAATATCCAAACATTCTATGAATGGATAATTTTTATTCTACCATCATCATGACTGTTAGTTCAAAAAATCATGTTTATTGGCCTCATAATTTTCTTGTCTTTAAAACTATGTGCGGTATAAAGATAGTTATAAGATTTGCAGTCCTAAACAGGTGTTTCTTCAGGGTTATTGATGTCCTTATTTTATTTCACAGTGGACAACAATGCCAAGTTATTCAGTGTTTACTTGGTTGTGCAATTTTATATAAAATGAAGAAATTATATCAAATTTTAAGCTAACTTATGATGGAAGAGACCACTAGAATTCTCTCTCTTATAAAAACCCTCTTCAAATATACTGAAGAGGATGGAAGTGAAAACTACAACCCCTACAATTTTCATCTGGTAACTTTCTAAAGTTTGAAAACAATTGTTGAATAAGTAGGATCAGATATTTACTATTATGTTTGCAATACAATATTGCACTGGGATACCACTTTTTATTAAGATGCTGCCATAACATTATTAAATATGTTAATTTGTAAGTAAAGTTGAGTGCACTGTAAGTTCAATATGATACACATGATTACGGTTGTATTTTACATTTGTTTATTAGAAAAAGTATTCTTGCTTTACAAATTCAAATTTGTCCAGTAGTTCTGGAGGTAATCGATTATATCCAAGAAATAGTGTATTTGAAGTTCTTGGAATTATAAATGCCATTGGATTAATAAGAAAATATAAATATTACCTTAAATTTTCCAATAGATTTTAAGCAAATATATTTTAAAACATTGCTGATTTTTTCCATTCATAATTCAATTATTTTCAGCTCAAATACTTATACATATTAATTTTATTTTCTGGATACACAAATGTCATGAAATAACATTAAATATTGGTTAATTAAATGTGGAATATTTTTTTTACTTATATTTTTATTTTCTTACCATATATGAATAAATGTATGAAACATTTCTTGTTCGAAGAGGAGTGCGCCGTATTAAGAGCAAAAAATTGAATTATATTAAATCCATCTTTAAAAGACACATTTCAAAGATAAGCCTTGGGTAAACCTTAAAATAGGATTACACAGAATACTCTCATCAAATAGAAATAATTTGTTTTCTTTAACGAAAAATAATGGAAAAAATGCATATGCATGTTTTTTTAAGAATTCTTTTTCATATTTTTTCTTTATGTGTATTATTATATTTGTTTATCTTGGAAAATTGGATTTGAAAGCCATAAAAAATTGCATTTTTTGTAAAAACATATTTTAAAAAGAAAGATTTATTTTTGAAACATCATGCTAAAGCTTAAATTAAAAAAAGTCTTGTTTTGTGCGATAATTATTTGTGTAATACTGTAAAAATGACAAGACGTTTTTTTTTCACAATTAAATGCTAAGAACACACAATGTGTGGAATCTTAAACTATTTTACCTGTTACGTTATTATAAGTATAATTATACATTAAGTATTCTACATATAATGATTTTAACTAATGTATTATGCAATCCATAAGCATTTATTATGTATATCATCAATTATTAATTCATACCACGCTACTGTAAGATTACGTTAAAGCTTATTATTAAGTCATAAGCATATTATACTACATAATGTCTAGTTACTCTAACTTAGATATTGTCACAATTTGGTACATTTATATAAATATATGTATAGATATATAAACATATACCAGTAGTTATATCTGAATATATAATATAAGCAAGTTAAACGAAAATATAGAAATGATTTTAGACATTGCTCCGTTATTCGAAACTTATCAAATTTGATACATGACTCAGTCGCTGCGAGACAGACGCTAATATGTCTCGTTTAATACAGAAGTTTAATTAGAATGTGACATCTTTTTAATGTAAAACTTGGCACTTGACTGAGTTTCAAAATTATACAATGTAATTGTTTCTTTTTTGTGGATTTTCTCCATCCAGTTATAGTTGAGAAAACGTATACGAATAACTTTCTAATATGTGACTCTCTTTCTAATATGTGCTTACTTTTGACTGCTTATTGCCTATCATCCTTCGCCTATGTCAGGAGAGCTAAAAACTAGGTTATGGTTTTTCACAATTCGGAATACTTTCCAATAATTCCTTTTTAGTATATTCTTATTTAATTTCAGTTGATTATTAAGTATTTTAGCTAATTTACGATTGGAAGTATCATGAAAATATAAAAAGTAAATGTTTTTGCGAAAAAGTAAGCTATGGTAGTTTCCACTTTTCTCATCTGTAGTTAACTAATGAATTATATACTATAAATTCAATGACTTTTTCTTTAGTCTAGCGTTTAAAGGATCCAAAATAAGATAACTAATTAAAATCATGTAAAGGAATAAGTAAGGTACGTAAGAGATAAGAGCAGAGATATATGTGGTTTTCAAAGTGCTTGAAATAATTATTATCAATATTATTCAATATTATATCAATAATCAAGTATCTGTTCATTACTTGAAAGTAGTGAATTCTATTCCACTTGGAGACCATTAAACTTATAAAATCTTTGAAAACATCATCAAGCCACTAATATTTTCTTTGGCCTACACCTTGGTCTTAGCGAATGGTTTTGATCTTGCATTTAAAATCCTTGCACATGGGTTTCCAATGCAAGATATCAAGCATTTGGTTATCAGGGGATCCTCAATGTGCACAATCCTTAAAAGTTTTTGTGCATTGATAAATCTTACTATAATGAATTCAAGGACAGAACTTTTTGGAGAGGTAAGTTCAATTCTAGGCTGTAGCTCCATTAAGGAAGAGAAATCTTTTTGTGACTTAATCGAAGATCTCTCGTACTTATTAAAGGTCATTCAGTACGTAAAATAGGCTGTGCTTGCATTGTGATTTTTGTCAAATGATTCTTCCAGTAGTGAGTACCCTGTTTTGTCGGATCCTTTGATTGGTCTGAGCATCTAATCAACAAAGATACAAACTGCTTCGGGGTGACGATGTAACCTATTGGGTGTCTTACAGTATAAACTTCCATCAATTCTGTTCTTTGCTATGCTGAAGATCCTCAGATGGAGTAAAGTGAAATTCCCTAATAAATAAAACATCCAAACTCCTTTGGGGTGACGATGGAACCTACTGGACGCCTCACAGTATAAGCTTCCCTCAATTCTGTCCCTTGCTGTGCTGAAGATCCTCAGATCGAGTAAGGTGAAATTCCTTAATAAACCAAGCATCCAAATTCCTTCGGAGTGACGATGGAACCTACTGGACGCCTTACAGTATAAACTTTCATCAATTCTGCTCTTTGCTATGCTGAAGATCCTCAGATGGAGTAAGATGAAATTCCCTAATAAATCAAGCATATAAAAGAAAAAAAACCACCTAATAAGCTTATAAACGTCGAAGTTATATTTAAATAATGAAAAACATTTGTTAATATGAATTTGAAAATTTTACTGAATACATAGTTAGTATATGATAAAATATAATACTTCTTGTATGAAAATTGTCCTCACAAATATAGTTTACAAGACAAAATTTTCCAGAAGCATTTAATTACATAAATTTTATTACAGGAAGTATTGACATGTAATAAATTTGTCAGCTATATATTATACTCAAATAGTTCATCAAATTCATTAATATGAATTTGATAATCATACTAATATTGGGCATATAATTATCATAAAATATATAATTAAGTTTGCAGAAAAGTATACAGTTTTTTAAAGAATTAAAATGCATAGATTATATTATAGTCAGTATTTATGTTTGTGACAGAAAAATATATTTTAAATACTATCTAAATCTAAATGAATGAAGTGCTGGAATAACATGACTAATAACAAGACCATGAATATAGGTATTAGATTCAACAAATATATATATATATATATATATATATATATATATATATATATATATATATATATATATATATATATATATATATATATATTTACATATATATATTTACATATATATATATATATATATATATATATATATATATATATATATATATATATATATATATATATATATATATATATATATATATATATATATATATATATAAAATTTCGTGTCACGATGTATGTTCCCGATAAACTTCGAAACTACTGAACGGATTTTGATAAAATTTTGTAATCATTTATAATATGGTGCAACTTAAAAGATAGAATAGTTTTTATCTCTTAATTATTGATCTCAATATTTATTATACGACATTAGTGCTTATTTATTGGTTAGTTCTGTAAGTTCCTAATAGATGGCGGTTTAGCATCTAAGTTGCGCAGGTATTCGGCAGATGGCGACGTGTTTATTTTTCTAGATTATACCATCTTCGAGAAAATTAACGTGCGCGCGCAAGCGCGTGGTTAAATATAGAATTTACATATATTTTCATGATGTATAGTCATACTATAACAATTTTTCGTGAATCATTTTCATAATTATACTTTGTATTGTGTTATTATTGTGCAGTGTTCAACTTGAATGTTTTTAATATTATAAATAGTAAAATAAAATTTTATTTATTACTGTTTTTCTCTACTAATTTTCATACCACCTCGAAAACATGTAAGTATTTCTCGATAGCCTTTTATTTATTTTTATTTTATAATTTGATAATTATTAATTTATTCAGCAGTACATTTTGATCTAATTTATTTATTCAAATGATAAATTCTTTTAATTATTTTTTTATTTCATTATAATGCCGCGGAAAAAACTTTTAGTTTTAATAATTTAAAATTGAAAAAATAATAGTTCTATGTCAATGTTATCTACCTCATTTATAACAATTTATTTTTAGATGATTTTAATTTATATATTATATTTTATAAGAGTAAGTCACTGATTATAAACTATAATTTAATATAAGATGAATAAAATGTAAATTTAGAAAGTATATGTTGATTTGTGCTTAATTTCAAAATTTCGATACTTTATCTATTACTTTTAAATTTTGGTGAAACGTTTTATTTTTAATCTCATAAGAATGAACCTATTTTAAATTTTTTAGAAAATATTAATTTGATTGTACCAAAGAATTAGTAAAAAATTCATTCAATGTATTATAATTACTCAGCCACAGCAAAGCGTGGCTGGGTCAGCAATTCTATATACATAAAAATTTCGTGTGTCATGATGTATGTTCGTGATAAACTCCGAAACTACTGAACGGATTTTGATAAAATTTTGTAATCATTTATAATAGGGTCCAACTTAAAAGATAGAATAGTTTTTATCTCTTAATTATTGATCTCAATATTTATTATACGATATTAGTGTTTATTTATCAGTTAGATGCTAAATCACCAACTATTTGGAATTTACAGAACTAAGTTGCACAGGTATTTGGCAGATGGCGACATGTTTATTTCTCTAGATTATAGTATCTCCCAGAGTTAATTAGCGTGCGAGCGCAAGCGCGTGGTTAAGTATAGAATTTACATATATTTTCATGATGTATAATCATACTGTAACAATTTTTCGTGAATCATTTTTATAATTATACTTTGTATTGTGTTATTATTGTGTAGTGTTCAATTTGAATATTTTTAATATTATAAATAGTAAAATAAAATTTTATTTATTACTGATTTTCTCTACTAATTTTCATACCACCTCGAAAACATGTAAGTATTTCCTTACAGACTTTTATTTTTTTATTTTTCTTTTATAATTTGATAATTGGCTCTGTAATTGTGCTATTTTGGCAGCAAGAAACTTTGATGAGAACGAAATTAACTTCAATATACAACAGATGTTGCCCGGTGATTTGATGTCTTTTAAATCAATCGACACAGTTATTGATGAAAACGAAGCCGTAAACTTTCCAACTGAATTTTTGAATTTGCTGGATATGCCAGGAATGCCACCACACAATCTTCAATTGAAAATTGGTTCACCAATTATTCTTCTACGTAATTTAAACCCACCTCAATTATGTAACGGTACACGCTTAGTCATAAAAGAAATGACCGAAGATATTCTCTAAGCAACAATTTTGACGCAAAAATTTAAAGGAGATATCGTCCTGTTTCCACGTATTCCTCTGATAGCGTCAGAATCTCCAATACCGCTTAAAAGGCTCCAATTTCCGATTTGTTTAGCTTTTGCGATGACCATAAATAAATCTCAAGGCCAAACAATGTCTATTTGTGGTTTGGATTTGGAAAACACATGTTTCTCACATGAACAGCTATATGTTGCCTGCTCACGTGTAGGAAAACCATCAAATCTCTTCGTGTTACAGGTTAACCAGGAATGTTGTACACAAAGTAGTACTTAGATAATTTTAATTTTAATAGTTTAAAATTGAAAAAATAATAGTTCAATGTCAATGTTATCTATCTCATTTATAACAATTTACTTTTAGATGTTTTTAATTTATATAGTATATTTTATAAGTAAGTCACTGATTACTAACTATAATTTAATATAAGATGAATAAAATGTAAATTCAGAAAGTATATGTTGATTTGTGCTTAATTTTAAAATTTCGATACTTTACCTATTACTTTTAAATTTTTGCGAAACGTTTTATTTTTAATCTTCATATGAATGAACCTATTTTAAATTTTTTTAGAAAATATTAATTTGATTGTACCCAAGAATTAGTAAAAAATTGATTCAATGTATTATAAAAACTCAGCCACTGCAACGCGTGGCTGGGTTAGCTTGTATATATATATATATATATATATATATATATATATATATATATATATATATATATATATATATATATATATATATATATATATATATATATATATATATATATATATATATATATATATATATATATATATATATATATATATATATATATATATATATATATATATATATATATATATATATATATATATATATATATATATATATATATATATATATATATATATATATATATATATATATATATATATATATATATATATATATATATATATATATATATATATATATATATATAAATATATATATATATAATTCAGACAATTTAGTTATACAACGCAACACATAACAATGCATGGACGTACTTAATTCAATGCTTTAATAGTTCTATATTCTGGTCCAGTTGTAGCTAATGATCAATTACTTATGGTGTAATGCTAGAAGCGTTAAATTAACTACATAATATAACTCAAGCATACGTCACTAGAAAGGCTATGTAGAATTGGCATTTTAAGTTGAAATGTAATAAAATCGTTAATATTATTAAAAAACAGTTATAATGTTAAATAATGTGAATAATTGAGAACTACGTAAATGATAATCTTAAGATGTTATAAATATTTCACTATATAACAATATACATATGAATTATATAGGCATATTTTTTCTTAGTATCCTTTTTATGTGCAATCTTTCTAAAATTTATTTAATTTACCTAAATTTATTTTTATATAGCTCTCTACTTTTCGATAACGAGTCTAGTTTCATTATAGTTGACATAATTGAAATTTGATTATCCTTAATGTGTAGTAAAAACTCAAGTGCGATGCTTAAAATGAAATATTTTAGTTAGAATTTTCCATCAATCAGACATAAGCCTAGTTGTAATGATATATTTCTAATGATATTTTTAGCTCTTGAATACAGGCATGTCTAACCACTGAGCAAATTATATCCTAGTATGAAATTCTATTAATAAACTTTATATCCTCTAAATATATCTCTTTATTATAAATTGATAACTATTATAAAAGAAATTATAAAAAAGATTATTTTAGTTAATTTTAAAAGATTCTATCTAGTTTCGGATTCATTCATCAATATTCATGTGATTTTATAAACGAAACCTTTAAAAAAGCGTGCTTTTAAAAGCAAGCGAAGAGCAATCGGCAAGAAATGGCATAAGTCAGACATAATACCCTAAATAACAAAGCTGTGCATTATCTGTGTATAAACGCTCAGTTAAAATTCATTGATAATATAATTAATTTATTAGTTTATTTCAGTATAAAATATATATGTTATTTAATCAGTATATGTTATCAATACGATGATAATAATATTAATAAACTAATATACATAATATGGAAATAACTACATTGGTGAGAGTGGTACAATTAAGACTAATGAAAGCTCTGCACCAGTTTAGATTTGTTATCAATATAATGTATCAAACGAGGAATCATTCTAAAACATCTCCTACCTTTTACAAGAAGGATTCTAACTCCTAATGTTTACAATAAATTAGGCAAAAAAACATTTATCATTTTAATATTTATTTTTAAAACTATAAATGCACAAATTAGTTTTTAATATAAATATACAAACGGTTACTCTCTCTCTTTCTGTGTATACCTACATTCATATATATATATATATATATATATATATATATATATATATATATATATATATATATATATATATATATATATATATATATATATATATATATATATATATATATACTTACAAATGATTTGCCTAATGTATTTTGCTTGTTCTGAGAGAAATTTATCAAACTTATTGTTTTATATTTTGGTATCTAAATTATCTTTATTTATAGTTTTATATGTATTACTCTTCCAAAAAGAAACTGCAGCATTCTCTCCGGGAATACTTTCTGACATGTCGAGTGATATTTGCTTGACGCGATTCAATTCATCCACTTTCATTCTGCAACGATTTCCTTACACTTGTAGCAGTCATTTATCACAGAAATGGGTTTTGTACGGATTTGATTCCGAAACTTCTACATATAGACAAAAGAAAAAAATACATATTTTGGAGAAAATAAAACAGAAATATTACGAGAGAGGATTGCTGATCTTCGGCACCTAAATTCATCACTTACTTTCTGCTTATCCTCTGTCCACGTCTCTCGGTACATAAGGACTACAATATTTCTTTGATTTTTGGTTCTTGTCATCTCGCCTGTCTTGTTTAGAAATTGAGTTCTACTAAGTAATCCAGGAAAGACGCTTTGACAAATTGCACCGGATCTCACACAATCCTTAAGAAAATGAAGATACCATTATACTGCCCCAAAAATCATCAATCATATGTTTTTTTTAGAAAAAAATCTGCAAACAATCCTCATTGTTTGGATTTTTTTAAAACCAGAAATGTTTTATGTACTTTTAGTTAATTGCTTTTAAATTTGTTACTAAAATATATTTCATTATTCGTATACATTTGTTATGTAATATACCTACATGCTTCCATATATAAATATATATATATATATATATATATATATATATATATATATATATATATATATATATATATATATATATATATAAATATATATATATATATATATATATATATATATATATATATATATATATATATATATATATATATATATATATATATATATATATATATATATATATATGTAGAATCCATTATACTTTCGTACAGGTAAAACAATAAAACAACTCCTCAAAGCATGTCATGAAAAAAAAGCTATGGATTCCGCGATTTATATATTCTTCAAATTTCTGCAAAATTATTGTTGCATTCAATGAAAAAATATATATGTCTTGAAATTTAAAATATTTTTACTGTCCGAAATGATTTCAATTAATTAAATTAATTGTTAACTTAAGAATTTTATAGATATTACTTTTTTAAAAAAAATTTTCTTTAAATTTAGGAAAAAGTAATGGAAATGTCAATGCTCATCTTTTTTGGCTTGCCAAATGACAGGATTTAAACACCTTTGAGAAACTATGTTTTAGAAGAATGAATGAGAACCTGCTGTCCTCCTTTTGCATTTCTCCAATAATTAGAGAAGTTTCTGCATGGCGAATGGTGCAACATCCAAACTATCCTAATACAGAGCTTGTATCGAAATATTTTAAAGAAGATTCAAGTGACTTACAAGGTTTCAGCGAAATATACAGCCAAACAAGCTTTCACGTCATATTATGTGAAAAATGCTTCTCCTATATGAGTTTTCCATTCTTATGGTCAACCTCTACATGCATAGATGCATGCATAATATAGCGTATAAACATATATTAATTTTATAAACAAACACACTAATACATTTTAACCTAATGAGTTTTATATGATTACATTGGTTTATATATATGTATGTATTATATATATGTATGTGTTATATATATATATAATGCAAAGTTAGATTTCGAACTGAAAAGCACAAGAATATATGAAAACATTTAAGCTTACAAATACATTTAGCGCAAAAGCAGCTAGAATAGTATTACTAAGATATAGTTAATAGTATATTTTATAAAATACAATGAATACAATGAAACAAAATACAATGAAAAATGACAAATGGAGAATAATGCATTGAAAATATTAAATGGAAAACAATACATTGAAAATACCAAATGGAAAGAATTACATTAAAAATACTTGGAAGAAATTTCAAAGAAAATATCAAAGAAAGATAGATAAAAATGGAATAAAGTACCAATATGGCCAGCTTCGTCAGGGGGTGTTGACCACAATTTTATAAAATATACTATTAACTATATATATATGTATGTATGTATTGACATGCAGAAAATGTTTTCAATTCTCTTCGTTGAATACAGCAAAGAGAGAGTTTTCTACTTTATTTTTATATTTTTTTGGTCTATCTTTTGATCAACCAACACCTGAGATTTCACCCTCCTCTCCAAATCCACGCCACACCAGCGGAAGTACTTTGGACGACACAGATTAACGGGGACATGTCCCCAACCCACGGAGTTCCAGCAATCCAGTGAAGGAGAGTACACCGTGGTCGCCCTCCCAACCACTGCCCGCGGCAAATGATGCTTCACTTTGCTGAGCTTACGGGAAGCGGCGTGAAGCTACTGAGCCACTGGAGCTCACTTAATAGATATAGAATTACCAAGCATTCACCAGATTATCCTGCAGAATTCAGAACAGTCTCCTATCAACAGTTGAACAGTTGCAACTACTATGAACAGTTGTTGAGATCGAACACTCGAACTTTTATTTTGACGAGGATTTCCTATGTATATCAGGAATTAGCCCTGCTAAATATAACATTTAAATTCTCCCTTTTACCCACGATTAAATTATGTTTTGACATCTGAAACTTTTTTTTGTGCAAGAATACGTTTTTCTAAAGAACATTTAACGCACATAGGGAATCTGAAAAATGAACTGCGTTGGATTCAGATATCCAACTTGCTACATTTTAGGCTCTAACAACCATGGGTTCCCAAACTTTCTTTTCTCGTGGACTACTTTCAAATTTTTAATATTTTCGCTGGACCTCCTGCTGCTACATTTCTACTTTATTTCCAAAATTCCTAAAAATATCACCCTAAATTGGGGGTGCTAAGAAAGAAAAACAGCACATTTTCTTATGTCCTATTTATTAAAATAATACTTATTATGGTTATAGAAAATTGTAAACATTCATTATTACAAAAAATCAACAATAAATTCTGAAATGTAAATCAACAATAAAAAATAGTCATTGCAAAAAAAGGTTTGTTTTTGAGGCGATCTTACCAGAATATGGTTATTATAATACAAAAGAATAAATTATTGCAATAAAAAAAGCCACGCGAAAACACCGCTCTCTAAATGAATCACCGTCATCGCGTAAATGAATATTTTTAAGCAAAAATGTACCTAGGTACATCTTCTTAGAGTTGGGTTTGTATGTCATTGGGCACCTCTACTTTTATCAGCATTTTATACTATTAATTCCAAACCCAATGTTTCTTAGTTCCAGTTGCTCGTGTCACCCACTTTATTAATAAAGTCGGATAACCGTTTAAACCTAGGTACATAAAGTTCAATATTCCTTGGCCTTTTGTTCTATTATAGAAGTTTTGAATAATCTCTAGTATTTAATTTTTACTGCATAACTACTTTCTACACTCAAATAGTAAAGCAAATGTAATATGATGTATAAATTACAATAAAAATATGTATAACAAATAGGCAGATACCTACTTTTCCGGCACTGCAAACACTAACATCGATTCACTTTTATGTTTAAAATCTCGGAAACAAATGAGTGACGTTTTATTCTTGGCATTCGTATTTATGCTAATGTAGATTGCAGGTACATCGCAAATCGCATTTCACTCCTTTACAGGTCCAAACAAGCATTCCGGACAAGCTTTGTTTGTTTGTTTGTCACTCAACGGTCATTTTTTGCACACGAGGGCTAATTAGACCGGGACTTACGGCTTAAAGTGGATTCCGAACCACTACAAACATCCATGCCCAAGGTGGGATTCGAACTCACGAACTGTTGAACCGAAGGCAAGAGCGCATTCCGGACAAGTGGACGCACAGGTGGCACTTTCCAAGTCTTGACATATAGTGCAAACTCTTCTTGTACTATATTATGGTGTTCTATTCAATTATGTGTTTGAACTGAGTCTCGAATATTTTTGAGTACCCCTACCTAGTGAATGATGCAATCTGCCTATTTTGATAGGTAAATCCAAGCAAAAATATTTTCGTCCTAATTATGAAAACCAGAAAATTTTTCGTGGATCCCCACTCACAACTTGTAAACCCCTGTTTTCTTTTCCTGTCTACGTGGACCCCCGTGTGGTCTCCTAGGGATCCCTGGGGATCCACCTGGACCACTTTGGGAACCTATGCTCTAAATTGATGTATCTCATTTTCAGAATACCAGGGTGATTATACATAATTATTTATCAATAAAATCATTAAAATATTTGTGTGGATATTTTTTTATTTTTTATTTTTGTTTTTTTTTATTTTTTATTAAATGTTTTTTTTATTTTTGTTATTAAAATATTTGTTTTTTTTTAATATTTGAATTATAAAAATTTATAATAAATAACTATATAGTAAGGTACAACAACTAAACCACATTGTTTGAATAATGTTAGAATATAAAGAATACTGATATTTGCAGATTTACTGTTTTAAATATTGCTATTTCCCAAATATATTTTAAAATACTTAATTTCCTTCACAGTTGAATTCGTTTATATAAGATTAATTGAATTCTGACAGGAAGTGTATAAATGAACGCTAAAATTAAACATTCTCATGTATTCAAGGAGAGTAAATATTTAAATTTGTATTTAAATTTTAAGTTCCGTTGAAAGAAATAAGAGCTATAAATTAAAATGGGAGTAAATGTATAAAAAAACAGTTTTAAATTCAAATATTTAAAAATTACAAAATCCTTTTATGAATTGTTAATTTCTTCATTTTTTTATTTATATTCAATTTTCCGTTTCAATCACTCTTGTAAATAAATTCTTTGTATTCATTTTATTATATTCAAGCTGAGGCAGCCATCAATTTCTTTATTATATTTTACATGACTGTAAGATATTTACATTAAACTGAAATATATTAATATAGGTAAACTTCAAACAAGAACACATTATTAACTGCGATTTCTAATTTTTGCTAATTAAAAGATACAAAATACTTTATTAACTTTATATTTTACATGATTGCTTTAGTATTATTTTAATAAAGGAAACTAAAATTAATATTTCGAATTAGGTTTTATAGAAAGCTGAAAACAAACATTGTTACACGTTCTCTCTTTTAGTCAAAGACTTTACACCTTTTTGTTCAAATACAATTTTGAAGTTTCAGTACCAAATGGATTTTATATTTTATTGTTTTTTAATTAATTCTTCTGTGTTAAAATTCTTTTTCGTATTCTCTTATATACAGTTTTGTGCAATCATCAATTTCTTTACAATTTCTTACAGTGTTGAAGATAATTACACTATACTGAAATTTATCAATGTGCGAAGACTTCAAAAATGAGCCAATTTTTAATTACATTATCTATTCTTCATAATTTTATCAACTAATTTACAAAACCTTTGATTACATTTTTTTCCGTCTTCAATGTTTTGAGACCACTTTAACATAAGAAATATCACTTAGTAGAGCTATTGGAATATGTTGAAACTTGAAATCAAGCTTGTAAATTAGGGAATATCTTATTATTAAGGAATTATATATTATCTCTAATTTAATATTGAAGTTATATAATTATTAGTAGTTAAGTTTTCTTATTAACCTTGCGATAATAATTTTTTAACAATATAGAAGTTATCCAAATTCTGATTTTGGATCATATTATTTAATATATATTTATTTGCAAAATTCAGTTATAAAAGAAAGATTGAACTTGTTTTTAAAAAAATTGTGAGTATATTTTTGAATTTTAAATTTTTCCTCCCTTTTTACGTATTGATCCCAAATCACCAATTATAAATACAGATACATGGATATTATTTATTTGATATTTAATTTGAATAACAATTTCCATTTAATAATTTATTAAAATGTAAAAAAATAGTGAGGATTAAAGTTATTAATTCCTAAAATAAATATTAGTTGTGAAAAGGATACTGTCTTTTTAACATATATTACTTCCATTCTCTGTATAGGATTTGTCACTATTAGATATTCTTGTAAAAAGTGGAATCACAACTTCTTTCTTAAATTTTTAACGATGGCTGGGATCACACGCAGAAGCTACCTTTTCAAAGACATCCCTCTTAAAGACATTCAAAGTCCACGTTGAAGCTGATGGTGTAAGGTATGTAATTACTATAACGTAAAGCTTCAAGGTTGATGTTCATATGATACCAATAAAAGTAATTATCACTTGTATGTATGTGTCTCAAGTGATCAACGCAATTGATTCCCACAAGACAAGATTCAGACAAAGTTTAATAAGCCCTTAAAACTTTTTCCATAAACAAAATGAAATTTGAAATTGAAATACGTAAAAATAATTTGCTACTTTCAATTTTTTTCATTTTTTTACATAATTTGAGGAAATAATTGTAAAATTTACTCAAATTTTATCGTTTACTGCAGTACATAAAATATAATCTAAAATAAGAGAAATGTGAAAAAATTATTTTAATTAAAAAATTTTTTAAAATAATTTTAGAATAATAAATTTAAAATTATATAATTAATTATTCAATTGTGATAATAATTAATTTAATTTAATTTAATTAAGATTTATTTAATTTTGTTTCAACATTTTATTAACTACTTTCTGCATTCCTATGAAGAGTTATTCTTGTAACAGGTATTCATTTCAATTGTGTTCTTAGAGGCTCCTTATCTAAGCCCTATAAATAAGATAATTATATCCCACTAGTCGATTTTGGTATCTTATGGGTCATTTGTCAATTATCATTAAATCCCTTCTTCCCTTCTATTATCATTTTTTATCGAAAAAAAGGCTTATAGTTATTAGTTTATCCTTTTTGGCTAAATATCTAGTTAGCGCAACATTCTTGAGATAGCAGTATTAATATCAATATATATATATATATATATATATATATATATATATATATATATATATATATATATATATATATATATATATATATATATGTGTGTGTGTGTGTGTGTGTGTGCGTTACGGTGAAACACCGAAATCTGCAGAATGTCAACATTCATATATTCAGTTGTATTATATTTTGCCGAAATATTTGCTATATATTTTTATATCTGACTTACACCGGAAAATGTCGACATTCACCATGCACTAATATTGAATGTTGAACTTGTCCGAGATTTATATGTTCTCCGTAATTCAGTGGCGATAAATGCTTCGCCTCTCTTATTGAGAGGAATGTGACTAGAATTTAAACCACACAGTGCATGAGAAAGGAAAATAATAGAAGTTAAAAACTTATTTTAATTTATACAGTGGATTCAAAAGGAGAAAGGAAAAAATAGAAATTAAAAACTTAATTAATTACACACACACTCTCTCTCTCTATCTGTGACATGACCTACAGTGCCGATAACGATTCTCTTGATCGAGAGGGGGTGTAAAGCATAGGTCCTAAAATGAGGTGTAAGGAAGTAAAACATAATGTTTAAATCTCTTTATCCTGGGGTGTAAATCATTAAGTCCTGATTAGGTGGTCAGCTTAATGCGAAACCCTCAGTGTTTAGTTCCCATGTATACTTGGTACTTAGTTTATCGACCCACTGAAGAGATGAAAAGCTGAATCGAGGACCGAACCGAGGACCTGTGCCTCGGGAGTGTGAAATACTAAAACTAAGCAATTGAAATTCAATTAATTACATAGTACGTTCAAAATAAGAAAATAAAATAATAGCAATAAAAAACTTACAAAACTATGTGATTCAAATCGTATTTATTGCAACAAATTAAACTATTATGACACTTTGATTTGCACAAGACCTCCTTGCTTTTACAGCTGCATTTATTTATGGAACACTTCCTTTAGCAATGACAGCGTGTATAGTCTTGCCCACCGCTTCTCGAATTAGCTGCTTCTCTTAGCGAAACTTCTTGAAAATAAATCTCATCTGTGGAAAGTAACTTTTCTTTACAAACTACGAACTGATTACGTGTGTAAAGCTGCTTGAGGCTACCATTTTCATATGCAAGTTTATTGAAGTCCGAGTCTTCTTTTCCAACAACAACCGTTAACACATTTCGGTTATCTGTACGATCACGGTCGACATAAAGGACTGGTATTCGTACAGTATCGCCCAATTGAGCAGGAGAAAATTGTTTTTGTGAGGTTCGTATCATTTTTGTTGCTTGCAATAGAAGGTTCTCTTTCGCAGCCACCATTTTTTATAGAAATTAACTCGTGTTTTTCCTGTCAGAACTTGATGTGTAAGCGTGATAGATTACAAATCCTCTTCAATATTTTTCTTTAGAATATGGTTTTCGGTATGACCACCGCTCACATTTTTTCAGAAGTATTATCAGTTTCTTCAATCTGTTCTACATTTTCAAAAGTATTGGCAATTTCTTCAAGTTGTTCTTTGGTTTCGATATTTGTGATTAGTTCGTTAGGCAAAAAAGACGATGCTATGTTTCTTTTCGCTTTAATGCCAAACACGGGTTCATAAGGACTTTGACATATTCCATCGTGGTATGTAGTGTTCATGGCAAATTGAACAAAGGGTAAACCTTCTGACCATTTATTTATATCGTTATCGTTCATCCATGAAGTTAGCATATTCTGTATATCCCGATAGGAACTTTCAACTGAGCCGTGTGTTGGACTGTGACGAGGCTTTCCATGAACTATCTTAACATATTTCCACATAGCACATGTTTCGGATTTGACTTGATTACTGCTTTCTCTACCATTATCTGATTGTAATATTGCTGGAGCACCAATTATGAAAAATATTGGAAGAACGTGATACGCTTCTTCTTCCACGCTCTTGGTTTTCAAAGGTCTAAGGTGGACAAACATAGCTAAATGATCTTCATACACCATTATGAACTTATATTCACCATCTTTGTTTGACTGCAGATCTATCAGATTAACTTGACATCTTGAGTTTAACTCAGAACTGATCATTGCTTTCACAAAATACATTTTTTAGGTGTTCTGTTTTTCATTTGACACTTTTTGCATGAATTTAAATACATTATTATAACTTCATGTGTAATATTTTTGTATTTATTTTGCAACTCTTTAAGAATACGTGTTCTTTCTTCGTGGCATATTCTGTTGCACGCTAGAGATGATTAAATTAATTTTTAAAAAGGGAACATATTACGAAATCAAATGCAATGAAAAATTATTATCTTTGAAATTAAATTGAATCTTTGAAATGATTGATCTTTGAAATTAAATTTTGTTATTCATTAATAATAATGTTGGTTTGTTTTCGGCTTGTGGTGATATTGTATTTAGTTTACATTATTAAATTAATTATTATTGAATCCTAACCATCAATATTGTTTCATCAGAAATCATTAAACAAAAATAGAATTTCCGTAATTTTTAATCAAACGTTTTGAAACATAATTATTGACATTCAGTAAATGGTTCTATAACATAAAATGTTCAAACATTTCACCAAACAATTTAGAAACGTTAAAAAGAAATTGTATCTTTGAAATTAAATTTTGTTATTCATTAATAATTCTGTTGGTTTGTTTTCGGCTTGTGGTGATATTGTATTTAGTTTACATTATTAAATTTTCATATTTATAAAAAGAATATAGAGTAAACTCATGGATTAACAAATTGAAATGATAATAACTGAATAATTTATATGTATCTGAATGAGAGGAATTTCTTTTAAAATAAAATTTTATATTTTATTTTTTCTTATTTACATAACTTGAATTGCTTTCCGAATACATTAAAAAAATTACAAATGTATAAAAACAAAACATTTATATGTCAATGAGAAAACTATATCATTTCTGTTGCTTTGGTTTAAGTAAACCGAAAAACATTCCTAAAAATATTGGAATTCCTTTGTAACAAAATTTATACTAACGGCACACGAAACATTGTAAATATATTTTCTTGTAGATACAAAAGTTTTGTGACAAAGAGGAAATTTCTAAAAATGTTCAGAACGTAGAATTGTTTTGCTGATAAGAAATTTCACGTTTCTGTCAATTTGAATTTGAGCTATTTTCACAGTCTACAGATTTTGCCACAAATGTAATTCCAAGTCAAATTTAGCCATTTTGTTATTGCTTCTGACAAAAAGAAAAGCTTATTTTTCTACGAAAATGTGTCATTCCCAATAAAATAAACCATTTTCACTGAAAAATGCTATTACAATGCGAAAAAAAGAATAAATAATTATCATTTTTGTAAAAAACTCACTTAACTTTTTGCGTAAACTTTAATAAATTCTAATTTGTATCTAAATATTATTTTTATAAAATATTTAAAAAGTTTAACTTCACTAAAAAATTTAAACTCAAATTACTGATATAAAACAAATAATTTAATACTAAACTCATAAATAACATTTTGTGCAAAATATTACTAACTAAAATTTAATTAGATCTCAAAAATATTACTTAACATAATTAAATCATCCATACTTATTTGAATAAAATAACTAGATTTTAATTATTTAATTTCATGATAAAATTACAATTATTATATTTTTATTACTAACTATAGAACTAAATTAATTACGGCATAATCACATAAAACTTTTATCTATTTTAAAAATAAAATGTAAAATATGATGTTAATGTTGGAATAAATTGTAATTAGTCAATAATGTTTTTATTTTAGTTTGAGTTTCTTAAAATAACTTGGAATAGAATTTCTATTTCTTTCCACACGCATAATTTTCATAAATATTTTAGTAATGTCATTTGATTATTTTGCTTTAAATTAATAAGGAGATTAGAACATACTTATTATTTCAAATATGTCGAATAAAATAAATAAATATATACATATATATATATATATATATATATATATATATATATATATATATATATATATATATATATATATATATATATATATATATATATATGTGTGTGTGTGTGTGTGTGTGTAGATAGATATATATAGATACATTCAATCCAGTCACAACCCCTTAACCGGCTATTCCAAGATTACTCAGGTAAAAATTTCTAAGAGTTCACCGGCTAACATAAGCCCCTTGGAAGGACAACTAACTTCACTGCAAAGCTTCCAGTTCAACCCCCCAAATTTGAAAGAGTGGTGTGAAATCGGGACTGGGGAATTAGCTGGCTGAAGGGTCAAAGGATCCCGATTCGTTTAAGTAATGTGAGCCCTTACTCGAAAATGATTTGAAACCTGCTCTAAGGGAAGGTACAATTATCGATTGTTTTATTTGTGCACTACATTTTTCCTATTTATATTCCCATTTCAGTTTTGATATTTGATGTAATAATATTTTAACGTGCATGAAGTTATATTTTTATGCATTCAGAGCTAATTTGATAATTTCGTGAACGGTTAAAGATGAACGGTTAAAAATTACGTGGTTGAACCATAATTTTTTTTAAACCTTATTTGAATTCAGTTGCTTTTTAATTTTTTATATTGAAAACTGAAAAAAATACATTTCCTTTAAATTCCCAAATAAATAAAATTGTTATGATTTCAAAAAGTTATACTAATTAGTCAGTAGGTTTGTCAGCTTATTTAAATGTTGGTTTATTTGAAATAAATTCGGAACATAACAATAATACAATGAATTTGATTTTATTCGAAAAAAGTTTGCCAGTGATACATTCTAAATTTTCGATCCATAAAATGACAAAAGGGATTTTCAATTAATCTCATCCAGGCGGTTATCGTAAATATTTGAAGGTATATTTGTCACTTCGTTATTTTCATTTGCATATAAGTATAAATGTTACTACATTTATATATATTGTAAGAAATTTAAGTTCTGCTTGCTAATCTCAACTAAGGAAATATTGCCAGTTTTTGATAGTTATATCTGATTCAATCTACGAACAGGAATTCTATCCATAATAAAAAAGTGCAAAACATATGACAGATAGTTTTGATTTTATTTGCAGTAAAAGAATTATATATAATGAATACTGACAAGAAAAATTTAAAATATTATATGGCAGAAAAATTATTTTACTGAAAAAAAATTATTATTTATTTCAAATGATGTAAGTTATTTTTTAAAATTAAGATTTTCTATTTGTTACTGATAACTCATAAACGCAGTCAAATGATTTAAATAATTATTTTGCTACCATATTTTAAAATTTAATGAAACATTAAGGATTTTTTAAATTAATTAAAATTTAAGATTAATTCTTCTATCAATAAAATATATAATATAATATTAATAATGCTTCTAATGTAATAAAATGCAAAAAAAATACGATATAAATCCAATGCAAAATTGAGAATGAATAAAATATTATTGTAACACTGAATCTGATTATAGAGAGCTGAAACAATCTCAGTAAATTTATAACATATTATTTTTTTTCTATATAATTTTACAAATAAGTGAAAATATTTAATTTTTAAAATGGCTTTTTCAAATTTTATGTTTCTGTTATTTCTTATATTTGTCACATATTTCCAAAAGTTCATAATGAAGATATAAACGCAATTTAATTTCGTTTGTGAAAATATATATATATATATATATATATATATATATATATATATATATATATATATATATATATATATATATATATATATATATATATATATATATATATATATATATATATATATATATATATATATATATATATATATATATATATAATATGTAAAATTCAAATGAATATATATATATATACATAAATATATTCAGATTGAGAGTACAATAGAATGTGTTTTGTCCTTCAAAAATAATTGTTGTCTTATATTTTTTCTATGTTTAAACATCTGATAAAATTACTATAAATTGATTATATTAATTTTACTATAAATTAATTATATTAATTTTGAGAGCAAAAAAATGCTAAAAGTTTCTGAAAAATAATATCATATGTTGTAAAAAAATTGTAGCAAATATTAACAAAAATTTTGGAATTGAGGTAGCATTTACAAAGTATGTTGCGAACATGTTTTAGCTCTTTCAAATGTATGAGGCGATAAGCATCTCCACTCTAAATCAATCATCGAGATGACTGTACTTTGAGGAGGTAATTTGAAAAGTGGATTTACGTCTCATTAGTATTTAGAGTCTTTTGTACTCTTAGGGTGGATGGAGTAGCTTTGCAGTGAAAGCGCAAGCTATTTTGCCATCACAAGCAAATTTTAAACAAGATTCTTCCCAGAAACTCAGGCGGTAAAGAGTAAGACGGTAAGAACACAATGTACTTTCAGGCTGGTAGTTTAATAAAAATTTACAGAAGTCATTTGCAGCACAGTGCTGTTGATTATAAGAAAAGGTGTGCGATCAAAACATTACAATAGTCGCCGTAATGCAGAAACGTAATAATTTATCTAACGTCAAAAAAAAAAAAAAAAAAAAAAAAAAAAACAAGATCAGTTGTTTTTATACAAAGATCAGTTGTTGATATATATATATATATATATATATATATATATATATATATATATATATATATATAAGTGTTTCTTTTCAGGTGATCGTTGAAATAGGAAGAATCATAAAAAAATTTAAGACTTCTTAATCAGTTAAAAGTTAAATTTGTGCTGTGAAATTAAAATAGGCATAAGTTATACTATATTATTAAGCCTTGTTTTGTAAAATTTTTATTTTTCGTTTCTATATGCCACTAGAAAATGTATAAATATTAGATTGGTGAATAATAAAATTGAAAGGCATCTACATCTAAACATATATTTAATTTATTAGCAATCATATTTTATGCTTATTAATATATTAAACATTTGATTTATTAACTGATTCAAATCATCTGATAACTCTAATGTTTTAAAAGCAGAATAGTTTTATTTAGGAAAAATGCTTTCCATTTAAATGTAATCAATTCTTTGTTTTCAATTTCAAGAAAAATTGTTTACTTTTTTCCACCTGTTAAGCTCTCATTTTTTTCTCATAATTTATCTTATCATTAAACAAAGCTTTCAAAGCTTTAGATAAATGGTAAAAATACAATATCATCTATCAAATTTTGCTCCTTTATCACTTCATCAAAAATCCATTAATCTAATCTTTATCAAAATTATTATTATGCATCTATACAATTACCATTCTCCTTGCCGTATTATGTAAAAGAACTCTTAAAAAATTAATTATTAAAAAAATCGTTTTTAAAACTGAATGCATAAATTTATATATATGAATTAAGTTTTGTAAACTATTTTTTTAATTGATTTACATTTTTAGTCCTACACTAAGTTTGTTTTATATCAGATGATACAAATTTTTTACTTTGCAGTATATTTCAGTTCGAAGTCTATATTAAGAATTTGATTCAGTTTCGCTTAGTTTGCTGATTTCATGTGATATTGTTCATTGTTTAATAAAAGACATTATATTGTTCTGACTTCGTAGATAATCTTTCAATATATTGATAACAATTATAATAGTTATATTGAAGGATATAGCTTACCTTATTCTGATGTTTCATCTTTTTATGAAACTTTAGTTAAATATGCATTGTTTAATATTTGCTGAAAATAATTTTTGAGACTGCAGAATTTTCGGATTTGTAATAATGTTGAAAATATATTTTATTTTCTTTCTTTTAAAATTTTTTCCTATTAGTTTTGCTTTATTTGATTACATATTTTTGCAGTTTTATTTTGTAATATTTCTTTCAGTGAAACTGCAATCAATTATTTGAAAGAAACTTTAACTTTATTCATTAATACAATTTCATTAAGAATTTCATTTCATTTAAAAAATGAGTAGGAATATATAATTAATAACTCTTGATATTTTTAATATTAGAAGAAATTACAGTAAAACCTTTATATATTTAATATCATGGAACCTTCAATTAATTAATTATAAATGCTAAATTTCAACAATCTTTCCTCTGACCTAAAAAATTTAGCATTTTCTAATGAAATATTTAAAAAAATATTTTGTTTAGTTACACTTTATAAAATATAAGTATTTCTATAGATTTACTAAAGTTTTTCACTAAAGTTCTTACTAAATTTTCTTAGATTTACTAAAGTTTAAGCCTTCATTTTTCAGAACTGTTAACTGAATTACTTGAAATATATTTTTATTGGTATTTGAATTCTTAAATTGTAAATAAATTTTAAATAAAATTTTATGATTTAATTAAATTTCATGATTTATGTTTTAATTATAAATTAAGATATGTAGTGTAAACAAACATAAATAATTGATTATTATTTCATAACATTATTCCATTTAAATAAAAGATATCAAATCTAGAAATACTGTATTTATGATACATACGATGTAAATATGTAAGACATAGGTTGTTATGTATAGTAAATTAAAATAATAAAATGTTATTAAAAATAAAATAACTCGGCAATGTTTAAGCTCAAAGAATTTTTGCAATAAAATGATTTCAGATCATATTAATTATACGTTCAAATACTTTATATCAATCTCGTTTGAGGCATATCAAGCATTAAAATATTAGGAATCTTCTTTGAAATTAAAGCATTATACGTATAAAATATGATATTTATTATTTACAAACTGCACTCAAATAAATGGGCAATCATTTTGAAAGGATATAATCACAACAATGACTGACATTAAAGAGAGCACTTCCTCTTTCATGACCGAGAACTTCCCGTCCAATCCTCGACTTTCTCAAATGCTCATGAATACCTGTAAATCAATAATCGCTGTTATCGATGTTTCTCGGTATGCGAGAAGTGTTTCGGATTGCGAGTGCTTTTCGGAAAACTAATTCGTGAAAATACGTTGACAAATTGTTCGCATAACCTTTTGGAATAAAAAATAACAGATAAAAATGCTGTATGGAGAGGAGTGACAGAAGAGAGAGGCGGAGAGAGATATGGTATGTTTGATGCCAGAATCATCAATCAACTAACAGCAGCTGGACGTAATCTAGAGGGAGAGGTGATGCCAATATTGTAGAAGAAATTGTGAGGAATGTATCCAGAGTTATAATGCTGGATATCTTTCTGCGTCGTTTATCGTCTGGCAATACATCAATGTTGAGCATTGCGGAAAACATCTCCAAAATTATGGTAAACCCAGACTCATTGATCATTCGAACAATTCAAATGCTCGCTATCATCTCTTACAAGCAATAACTTTACTAAGAATAATTATTTTAATTAATTATCTTCTCACTTTTTGTGAAGTTGTCTTTATAAATGAAATTATTTCGTAAAATTGCTTATAGCCATCAGATTCATTTACTTATATAAGCAGGTTCTAGTATCTTGTTTTTTGTTTTCTGGGAATATCATAGTTCAGTTGAAAGTCTATAGTAAAAGTAATAAAGAAATCAGTTAGTCTCATTTTGATCGTTTTACTAAATTAACATTTATTATCTATTCTTGTTTATTCAAACAAAAATCATTGGAATGTTTTATAATATTATGGTTTTGTATCGAAGTCTAAAATGTACAGGATCCTCAGAAAAATTTGGTTCCACACCCTTAAATTCAGAACACCCCTTTTAGAGAAATGAAAAAAGAAAAGCTCAAAAGATTTCGAATTTTAAGAAAATGATTATATCCAATACAAGATTAGCTGACGTGCACAATTATTAGAGGTAAAATTAAAATGAATTAAAGGTATTACCTCAAAAACTAAATGAGATTCTGAAAAAAGTTAATTACAAAGTTTCAGAATAACAGCAATGTAATACTGAATAGCACTTTATGAACGCAAATCTAAAGTATAAAGAATGAAAATTTACTATTGGTGTTATATACATGATGAAACATGCTACAACGCAAAGACACATAATTTTCAATGTACATACTTTTTTTCCTGTGTGTTTGTGAAAGATGTCATTTTGTAATAAATAGCTAGGTTTGTAACTTTATGGTTTACTTTTTTTACTGTTTCTCGTTTACTTCTTGACATAGTGTACTTTGTCTTATTTAATTTTACAATTTCTTCTGAAGAAGTTGTAACTCATATTCCTGGTAAATCTTGGTCCTTTTCTTATACTGCACTATCTGTTGCCATGACAATAGAGGCAAGCATCCTAAAGCTAAAAAGATAGGAAATACTTTACTGAGATTTCTATAGGCTTATTTTGAATATGGTTTAAGCATAACTTACACCAAAAATGAAAAGCTTAAAGTAAATACACTGATTTTATTTTGAGAAAATAAAAAAATGGTGTCGGTCTCTAACAGAATTATTTTTAAAACATTGAAAGATTTATGCAACTTTAATCTTGCACTTCTTCTAATGTAATGACTACGTCAAAAGTTTTTACCAAGCAATTTCCTTACTCTTACAACTGTTTATTAAAATGAGACCATGGTAACCTGGTTCGTTAGTGCCTCGTTATTGGTAGGTAGGGAGTTTGAATCTCGACCCAAATGTAGATCTGCCATAATGATTAATGGAGGCACGAACAATAAATTACTTAAAATATATCGTAATGCTTCTGTATGCAAATAACTCTGGGGCTGGCCAAGTATAGAAGACTTCTGCCTAGTCCCTGAATTTAAACTACAAAAACTCATCTACTTTCGAAGTCAAGACGGTACACTCACTGTATGGCTAGGCCATTTTCTTACATTTCAATGTCTAATGCTATAACAACAGATTTAAAATCCTCAAAGTTAAAGAGCTTATGAAAGCCTAATGAAAGTTTCACATGTGCTTATTATTTAAAAAAATTCCCCACGAATGAAAAATTAAAAGTAAATGCACTGATTTTAATAAATTGTGAAAATGAGAATTAAAATGAGAGAATAAATAAGTAAATTGTAAATTGAGAATGAATATAAATTGAGAAAAATAAAAACTTGAAGAATATCTAACTGACTCAAGTAGAATGACTTTGGAGCATTAAAAAAATTATTCCTTTTATATTTTTTCGATAACTTCAAGAATATCATAAAAAATCTTATCGAATTATTTCTGCACTGTTACATTAATGATTATTACAAATCATATAATAAAAATAAAGAAATTTTTTCATTTAAGATAACATTTTCAGAGATCTTAAGGCACAAGATTTAATTTCCTGTATTCACTCAAAAGTTTAATTCGACTTTAAAACTTAAGACATCAAAGAAAGTTTTCTGTGAAAGTGAACATTTAATAGCATAATAAATGGCTGATTTCCTAAAAACTGAAAAAACGTATCATAACGAATAATTAAATTATCAGTTTTTTAACATGCAAATCTTTGAGCTGATAATTATATTCATGATTATTTTTAATTAGACTATATTTTCTAATATTGTTGATTAAAAGCTGCATAATAGCAAAGTATCATCATCAAAAATAAATAAATAAATGCTGGTAGATTTTTCATGTATGTTTTTATAGAGACAAATTTAACAGACTTAGACTTCAAAGTTCACTACTGTTATTCATTGAAGCAAAGATCATTGGCCATGTTGGTACTGCGTTCCATTTTATATTTTTCTTTGACATTTTCTTCGATAATTTTTCCAAATATGTTAATATATTTCATATTTTTAATGTATTGAACAGCTATTTTGGGATTTGACGAAATTTTTACTAACAACTTTACTGTATATTCATATATTTATAATGTATCTGTTTTCCATTTAGTCTTGTCTATGTCTTAACCTGGATTATGTCTTGCCATGCTGAAAAGCATACTTGTGTCAATGTAGGTTAATATTCCTGATAAAATATACCATATTAATTATATCATTCCATATTATATATATATATATATATATATATATCCATATATATACTATATATCATATATTCATTATATTATATATATATTATATGATATATATATATATACTATATACTATATATCATATATTCATATATATATATATCTCCATATATATATATGATTATTATATATTATATATATATACTATTATATCTATATATATGTATGTATATCTTGGTTTTGTGAAGTGGAAAAAAGTTATGAAATATAGAAACTTTTGCAACATCATGTATATAGCACATTCTACTTTTTAAATATATGTAAATTTTACTCCACAAAATTATATATAAATATCAAATATTTTTCAAACCAACAACGACACAGTTCATATTTTTCGCAATTATACTGATAATGCAAAATGATTTTATAAAATAAACTTGGTGACAATTATGTGAAATATTTCTATTGTAATCAGATGAGAAAAATATTAAAAATGCATTACATTTCCTTAATCCTTTGTAATTCTTCAACTGGCAGTGACACTGTTATTTCTGGATTACAAGTACCAAATTCATAAGCAGAGTTCATAAACATTTCAAAAATATAAATATTGGTTAGTGGGATAGAATTAAGAACTCAAAAATCATATAAAACTGTTAGGTGGTACTAGAAAAAATAATATAAATATAAAAGAAAGTTTAAATAGGGACTTTATCCATAATCACAGTAAAGAGCTGTAAATCGCTGAATGTCGGTATTTATCTGAGCATAAATTTAAAAGAAAATATCTCACTTATTCAGAAGGTGAAAGGGTGAATGTAAATCACTTTTTATTCAGATTATAGTTTTCTATATTTGTAATATGAATAATAAATTAAGGAACAAAACTGAACATATTTAATTTATTTTTAAAAGAATAAAATCCATCTCTGTTGATTAGCTGTTCTTAAACATTCAATGTGCAATTCTTTAGAAAGTTTTTATCTGTGGCACCATCTGAGCAAAATATCTGAGCGAAATAATTTTTAACCGATTAAAATAAGTAAGGACTAAAAATATGCAGGTCTCGATAATTTGTTATGTGGCGTGAAGGAAGCCTGTAGCAATGTTTGATTTGATTCGTTTTTTTTATAAATTATATTCATCTTCTTTGCATGGAAACAAGTTTAATACCATTTGTAGTTTAATATGAAAAACACACTAAAATTGAAGAATACCCAACACTATTTTACTCTGATTAGCAAAGCTTAATCGGCAGAAGTGCTTTTTTTCCATAGCTCTGAGAAGAATCACAAAAGATGTATGAAATTTAGAAATGATGCATAGCTTTTTCTACTTAAACAATGACAAAAGAATAGTAAAGCAAAATGTAATTCTATGAATATAGTACATTTCATTATCAAATAAAAATGCATTGAACTCACAACTATCATTAACCATAATTGTGTATCCAGGAGAAAGAACAACCTGCAAGTTTTCTTTAGTATGTGAAGCTTCCTCCCCTTTTTGCATAGATTTCTTCGCACTGTCTATTTTTCTGAGCACAAATCATCAAATAAATGTAGTGTGGGTTTGAAATCACGGGATTAGATTGGCCATTCCATTCGAATGATATTTTACCTTTCCAATCGCTTCGAATCCAATAAGAATCTGGTATGATAGTGCATTGTCAACCTTAGGAATAATGACTGCTTCAAAGGTACCTCGAAACAGTGTTCATGGGTAAGGATCACTTCCTTATACAATAGTGGTATTTGGTTATAGATAATGTGCTGCTCAATCCGTGAGTCTCTGCATAACGCATTCACCGGCAACACTCCAAAGACACTCGAAATAATCTCTTTCCTTGATGTGTGAGTGTTTTTCTTTTCATAAAATTTTACTCCAACGGCTTTCAAAAGTAATTGGCTTTGAGAATCGCTTGTAGCACTACAACGACTCTCACTTGCAAATAAGACTTGATTCTATTAATTACAAATGTTTAAGTATTTAAGATCCATGTGCCACTGTAAATGCACCGATTACTATTTTATTAAAAAAAGTAGATTTCAAGATTGTGAGTGAATATGCCGCCTTTGTGAAGTAGTTAAAACTTTGTAAATTGCTACACTTATTATTCCGTTGCTGTAAGCTATTGGTTAACTGCAGTGTTTTCTCATTGATTTCCAGTTCTCTTAAACTGAAGAACAACATAACAGCCATCCACTGCTGTTGTTTTCATGCACGACCACCATGAGCTTTTCTAACGTTTGGAAAGCTTTTTCAAGAATGTAAAAAGGGAATTTTTATTCTTATATACATTTATTCATATATTTATTAAATGTAATCCAAAATGTAATTGATTAGCATAAATCATTGATTACAATAATTCTGGTTCAATTAAAGGCAATATGGAAATTATAACTTCAATTGTTTTATTTAAAAACTGAGTTGTAAGGATTTGACACTATACTTCTTGCAAATTTTTACCGTATCTTTACTACAGAGAGAGCTTGCATCAATGAAAATACATCTGTACATTGATGGAGAATAACATTATTTCAATATTTACTTATTAATTGGTGAGAAATGAATAATAGAAAAAATACCACTTAAACTATTAACAACTCACAATTTAAAACTTCAAGCAAAAACTATAATTAAGAAATATTCATATACAATTATATCGAAATATGTGTGTGTGTTTATCTGTATATAATATAGTATGTATAGTGATATAAAATAATTTTTATTCTATTATTATACAACACAGTAAATTTGTAAGCCAACCTTTTTGATAAGTGTAAGACACATGTTTCTTCAAATTGCTAAAATATTAATATTATAGAATCTTCAAGTTTTTATACGATTGAACTCAGTTGCTTAGTTATAACAAATTCAAGCCGAATAAAATGATGTCGAGAAAAATATAATTTGCTTCTAATTCTTTGTTCATAAAAGATTGATTTGCCTTTTATTTATTTCTCCATTTTATGATAAGTAGCAAAGTAAATAAGATTACGATATAATAATCTTCATTCTACTAAAAATATTTCATAGAATTCTAAAGTTCCTTATACAAACTTGTTCTATCGAACGCATGAATAGAAAATAGAATATGATTGTCCGAGAAATCTATTTAACTTCAATGCTGTGATATTTATAGTAAATATCAGATTTGTAAAAAGAGTAAATCATATATGTATATATAAACTCAGATATACATCTATTTCTCTGATAATGAGACAAAAGCAAAGATAAGCGCTGAATTGAATTCCATTCAAAGTCGTAACGAGTTTCCGTGGAAGATTCATTCGAAAGCCCTTTCAACCAACACTTTTCAATGCCCTTTTGCAACAATTTCTCCAGACTTCCTCCAACCTCATTACTCACTATTTAATGCACAATAAAAGAATCAATTACATTTTGAGCTCCATTTCTGATGGGTATTCTCGAATGTTTTAATGACATACTTCAATGAGTTAGAGATAAAATGATATACTCAACTATGAAAAGGGACAAAGCACCAGAACACAGATATCTGTTTCACGTTTAAACATGTCTTCGAGTTGAAATGTTAATAATGCATGGAACTGCATTTCTTATTTCTCTTTAAAGAAATGTTTTATGTTTCTTATATTTAAAATGATGTTTAAAGACAAGGATGTTCCAGTAATTATATCCTAGTGATTAGTTTATGTACAAATAATGTGGGTGGCTAAAAATCTTAAATACTCGAGAAATTGTAATTTTGTTTCAAACTAATTACGTTTCCATGGTAATAATAACTTAAAGAAAAGGATAATCCTTTGAATAGAAATAGTTTTGAGGAAACATAAAATCATGCTGATTAAAAATACAAGTAATTTCATATTAAATTGTATGTTGGTACTTTTAATACATCTAGCAAAATATAAAATAAATTTAGTTTCCTAATTTTAAATAACAAATGAATAATAGTATGTAAACATATAAAACATGACATTAATTAAAAGATCTATTTTAATGTTGTATAAATATGAGACATTTGCTAAAGAAATATGCAGTTTTTGAGAAAGTATGTTGATGAGCTGGAAATTTTGTTTAAATGAATGAAAAGTGTCTAAAAATTTTCAACCAGAAGGCATTTCTTAATGTTTTACAAAATTAGCATGCATTTATGATTGCTTGGATTCCTTTCTGCAGTAACTCCTGCATAATATGTTTCATCATCAACTAATATCTGAAATTGTAAAATAGCCTCTTCAACAATTGATGGTAGCATATTCTGAGATATGGTTCAATCATATTATGAAATGTTGTCATTAAGACCAAGATACCTAATACTTTGAGATATTTCAAACATCCCCAGAGCCGAGAAATAAATAGATTAGGTTTTGGAGATCCAGGTGAGCATATTTCTTGAAAATAAGGGTTAATGAGACATTTTGTGATATTTTCTTAGCTCATAATTTACACAGAACTTACATATCGAAGAAAAATATTTGGCATAGAAACTGTGCATGTAAAGCACAAAACTTTCTTTTGATAGGAACAAGTTCATTTTGTAATATAGTAATTTTATATCTATTTTGTAATTATTCGTACTGTTGAATTCTTAGCATTTACTTCATTGGGATATTACAGGTTGAGAATAAACAATGCATTAAAATACACCGACTCACTATTACATCTAATGACTATATTGAAATCCATAAAACTGAATAAAAAGTTTCAGGATTCCAAATTTAGCAGTAGCTAGTATGCACAAAATTATCTAAATCAAAGATATATTTCATTAATCTGAGATGTATACAATAGACTTCCTGAATTAAATACATATTAAGGAGGAACTCATATCGAGGTCAATTCATGTGGAAGATAATCTGAAAAGTTTGAGGCTTTTAACAGCAATAACTGAAGACACTCCGCATCATGTTCTGTGTTTTTGAAAGTCATTATCTTTCGTCAATCAAAGGCACAAATATGTAAGTAAGAAGCTTTGTCTTCTTTCACAAAAAAAAAAAAAAAAACGCAAATTCTCCACAGTTTCTCAATAAGAATTAGAAATTATTCGGTCTTACCAGTTGTCTTCTTGCAATATATGAACGGTAATTACGTACACTGTTTTTTATCCAACCTTGTCTTAGTAATATGAACACAATCTTCAAAATCAGGCTTTCCAATTTTAAGTAAACCGTTTTTTGGAGAATGATAAATGGATTTTACGTTGAATCGTTATGAAACTCTATATCAATATTAGTAAGTACTAATTAATAGTTTTACATGTTTCCCTGGATATCTAAGGTATGTTTCTTGGGATATGAGAATGCAATCTACTTTCAAAATATACATATTCTTTGTCTAAAAACAAAATATATAAAGCGATAAAACAATTCATAGATTTCAGAATTTTCCAGTAAGTAGTATTAAATTAATGTATAAAGTATCAGAGTTTAAAAAGTAGACACACACAATTCCACATTAACATGATAATCTAATAGAGGTTAAAAATGCAGATTTTTAATAAGTCCTTAAAGAAGCGTTTTTCAACTCTTCATTATTCGAGCTCTAATTTTCAATCATAATTTTAACTGCGCCATCTCCCCTTGTGTACAGTAAAATATATGCAATAATAATATATTTTGAGTGTTTTAGGGCTAAATCTACACTACACGCTTAATTTAAAAACTCAAATTATAAAGAATAATAAACTTTCTTGACATTTGGCCCAACAGCAGTGATAAAACAAGAATTTGGCGGCATTTTGCAACGGAATTAGGTCCACCATGAAGGACATTCTCATGGTTTCAAGAGAAATTTTGATCTGTTTCGAGCATACTGGATTATCGAAAACATTCCGTCTCCAGCATTCACATATGTGAGTTAAATTTTTCTTAAAAGGAAAAGACATAATATATAGATTTATTATAAGAATAATTTTTTCTTATAAGTCTTTATTTTCGATAACGCCAGTTTTAATTTCTGGAATTCTAATTCGAATCGATTCTTTTACCGCTATCGAATCTATTTGAATGCATATGTGATATAAGTTTAGTTTAAATTGCCGTTCACCATATATTAAATACTCATGGCAAAAAATTTATTAAGAAACACGGTTAAATTTTCAAGTGGTCAAAAGAGAGCAGGAGCGAAGAGTCAAGCATCAACACGGATAAATGTTGATCCAAAAATAAAATCAAGAAAATTGTCGCAAGGGTATTTAAATTTTGGGTTTACAAGTACTATTAATATTCTACTTTTTTGAATCTGGATTTCTTACCATGGCTTCTTTGAAGTCAAAATATAGACCTCAATCAACCTTCCTTTGAGATACTTAATTCTGCATGATTGACCAAAACAATATAATTTTTTGTAATTTTGTTTTAATTGATTTCTTAATTAAATCTTACTAAATTAAGTAAAATAATAAAACTTTTTGATTTAATTAATTTAGTTAAATAAGTTAATTTTCAAAAAATATGTCAAAATGCATTTTTTTTGCATGCGTATGTGATTTTCAATTTGTTAGTTAATTTTTTAAATGAAATTTTCTCTTCGATATGTTTTAGTGGACTCTCGCATGCCTAATGTGTAGCGCCCCACAAATATTTATTATGAATTTTAATATATATATATTATGAATTTTAATACACATATATATATTTTTACGAATTTTTAAAGTTTCATGTAGTTGAAAAATATTTTTTGTATTTCATTGTCTTTTTATCTCTCTTCTCTCTTTTTTATTTCTGAAATTCATGAAAAGTTCTCTAAAATCAGCAATTCTTTTTTTCTCAACTAAATTTCAAAAAAAAAAAATTGGTTTCCTTCTAAACGAGTGTTTATTAAGAGTACATAATTTCAATACTCCTCTCCTAATAACATTTTTTCTAACTGTCCTTATTATATTCGAATTTCATCTTAAAATTTACTTAAAATAAAGATTTTTTTAATGTAAGAATGAAATTATTTAAAAAAGTCCATAAATAGAAATATTTCAGCATTAAAAAATCAACTTTAATTAAAAAAACTTTATTTATTTTAATTTAAATGTAAATAAAGCATAAAGAATCATTATGAAACCATTCTGTTTCAGCCAACACAACAACCTTAATAAGAATAATAACGTAAGCCCGTTGGCTGGAAATAGATTCAGTAATACTTTCTCGTTAGACTCAAGAGATTAGAGCTCTCGAACAAGAAACAACGTCCTGGGCTTAGTTGGCGACAACGGGAAAAGGACGAACAGGATCTCTCCCGGCAATTTCCTTGCTGAAATAGATCTTGTAAGAGAATGCTAAATTAGACAAACTTTCTATCTCATTATGAGCATAATTAGATAGTCCGGGGAATTGAAGCACTACCCTTTGATGTGTCACTTCCTTCAGTTACATCAGTAATATGACGCTTGATTTCTTGACAGAAAATTAAATCTTTAGAAGCAAATTTTGATGAATTTTTGGTGAGAATTATAGACTCTCTCTCTGAAACTATAATAAATGAGAAATTTTAAGTTAAGGTAGCTCGTGTTTCGTTGATAAACTATAAGCTTGAATTAAAACTTTTATTGAAATTGTATATAAAGTTTAATTAAACGTGTTTATATTTTATTTTCTGCTTTATTTTTTGAAGAAGACAAATTACAAAATGTTATTTGAAAGAACTAACAAACACATGTTGAAGATATATTATAGTTCAAAGGAAAAAATTAAAATTTTAACGACTGAAAAAATTTATTACTTTGTTTTTTTCAATCCATACTATAAAATTTGTTTTCTAATAAGCTTAGGATTTTTTTATGCTTTACAAATAATATTTTATTTGAATTCTTTAACAAGTAGTTATACTAGAAAAGTTGATATAAATTTTTAATTTTTTGTCCTCTGTGGAGAAATGCAATAATTTGAAACAAAAATTATGCAAATTGGTAGTATAATATCATAAAACAAATTTTCAATACGGATAATTAATGTACAGAGAGTACTGCAAACTATTTTACAGTAATTATATACAATTATCTTACAGAAAGTGTAAAGAATATGCTCTTTACAAGCACAACGAGCATAATTACTTTAATTTACAAAATATGAATTATTGTAAAAGAAATATAACGAATTGACTATGTTGAATAGTCTTAAATTGCTATCAATTAACATTCCTGGAAATAATTTTTTCATTTCTAATATATCATCCAAAGTTACTTTTAACTCAATTAGAATGGCAAAAAAGGAAATAATTGGAAAAAATGTTATATATTTTTATGACGAGAAAATGTTGCAATATGTTTAAAGATTATTAATTTTATATAATAAGGATATGTATTTGTTTTACATAATCAAATTATTGAATATTAAACTTAATTAATTTTAACGGAATTTATGTTAGATATAATATACTAAATACTTCAAACTTAATTAAGTTTTAAAAATAGAAATCCTTAAATTAGAAATATATATTAGAATATAAAATCATGTGATAAAGACATTTGATATAGTCGTAAAAATACAAAATTTCAATTTTTGGTTTTTCTTCAGTACTATTTTCAAATTTCATTTCGTTGATTAGTTTTATAGACATAAGAATGAAAATATCACGTAATTTGATTTCTAATCAAGTATCGGAATTAATGTTTACGTATATGCAGATATTTCAACAATTATTAGTTTGTTTCTAACACAACTTGAAATCCATGGTACAAATAATTGAAAATTGCAAATTGCATGTGCACACGCAACTGAAAGTTACAGATGTCATAATTTTAAGAAATGGAGCAAGTTTTGATATGCGTAATTCTGAATCTCATTAGAAGTATTGTTTCTCCCGTGAAATTAAAGGGTTAAATCATCTCCGTAATACACACACATTCATTTACTTTCCAGATTTGTTGTTAATGTAATTAAGAATATTCCTAAGGTAAACGTGTTAGATTTTATTATTTGCTAATTATGTTTTGCTTTTGTATTTTAACAATTAATAACTTAATAACTGTTGAATATTCGGAGAAACAAGATTATTCATAAAATAATTTACAAAGGACAGAACAGCATATTTTTTATACATGGATCCATAAATATCAGCTTAGTAAAGTTGTGATTTTGAAGTTAATTTAATGAAATCAGTTGCTCAAGATATTTTGGCGAGATCACTCGAATGCTATTTGTTAGGTCTAAAAAGATAAAAGAAGTATGAAATTGCAGTCATCCATCAAAATATTATTTAATTACAAAGAAGAAAATATATTTAAAACGAATTAACATTCATTCGTGTGTTTAATAGGAAATATAATTCAAATTTTCTGTAAAATGATTAGAATATTATTACAAGATCACAATGTATTCTGAACATAACGCAATATTATATATATATATATATATATATATATATATATATATATATATATATATATATATATATATATATATATATATATATATATATTATATATATATATTGTATTAAGTTAGTAATTGTGTGACTAAGTCATTGTTAGTATAAATATGTAGAAAATTATATTGTGGAAAATTATTCTCTACTTGAAACCAAGTGGGCTATCATTTGAAATATAGATTTAATATTTTTAAAATATTCAAAAGAAATACTTGTAAATATTTTAGAAAAGATCATGAATAAAATTTTATTCAAAAATTTTTTGACTATTTATTTTGATTTTCGTAATAAAAGCTTTATCTTATGAACTTTATATGAAAATAATGTGTATATAATGAAATGAACCACATGATATGAAGAAATTCAGAATTTATTTATATCTAATTAGATTTTATTTCACATTGAAGCAAAAAGATCACCTTTTTTATAAAAAAAATCAAAACAAAAAGGAAATTAAAAATAATATATGCAAAATATCTGTATGATTATAGCAGAAATAAATGTGTTTTACTTCCCAAAATTTTAAATTTCACAAAGAAGAGCTTCAAAGATTTTCACGCTCAAATTTTCCACTTGATATGAGACTTCAAATATAAATATTTTACTAATTATAAATAAAATTTTTAATGTAAATTGTACCTAAAATGTTGCTGTAAAAATTCAAGAGTTTTCTAAATTTACTAACACATTATGTTCAATTTCGTTTGCAATAAAGGATATATCTTTTGAATACTTTTCATGGGAAATTCACTTATGTTATTAATACATTATGTGTAAAAAAAAATTAAATTTCCGTAATTAACAGTTAATTTGATAAATAACGCTACTCATTTATGCTAATTTTTTTCTGTAAAGAAATTAAATTAAAAAATTCAGATGAGAATGAAGAAATGCTTGAAAAGGATTCTTGTAAAATTCATTAATACATCAAACTAAAGAGCGCCTTTCATCTAGAAAAGTAAAGAAATTCCGCGAAATGATTCCTTTTGAGAAATTGCAAGTCTCCTATAAAGATTAGTTGAATCGTAGTCGGTGTACACAAAGAGCCAGTTCTCGGAAGTAGGAGGCGTACATTTTTCTTGGGATCTAATGTCAATTTTCTTGACCCCAATGCTATTTACTTATAATGGAACTCAGATGATAACGCTTGGAGAGAGGGGTGCAAGAATTAGTGTCAACAGTTATCTGTGTTCATCATTGCTTTATCACTGCCAAGTATTAATGACAAAAAGTCAGTTAAACTTGACATTCCTCTTATAAGTCTTACTTGGACTCAAATTTCTAAAACGTTATGTCTACATAAGTTATCAATGTACATTTATTTTTTAAAACAGAATGAATAAAGATATAAGTGTTAGAGATAAAAAAATATAGTATGTATATCAATAGCAATCTGCTTTAATGCATGAGCATTATTTTTCGATATTAGACTTTCAGGTGTGTAACTGGAAAATATGTGAAACGCTATCAAAATTGTTAACATGATAAAAAAATTTCTGTCTATATATATCCTATAGACTATTTCTAAAAGGAAACATTTAGATTTTGAAATTGAAAGCAACAATAAACTGCTTCTGTACTTTTTTAAGTGAATTAATTTACTAACTTCTACAAACAATGGCATAACAGATTCAATTCTTTACCTCCAATTTGGTATCCACTCGTGCAATGCGACGTTGCTTAGATGTGAGTAGAATATCTGTAAAGCATCCATTGCTTCATTTACCCTAGATTAAAAATCACAGGTCTTTCTTTGCTCCGTGAATGGTGCGATGAATGATAAACATTAAAAACGGAATAGAACAATGATGATTTTATTGATGAATCCCCTTCAATATCACTTCAGTCATATTCAAGTGTGGAAAGCATTGTGGTGAAAGATTGATGAAATTTTAGGGTATGCTTCATTATATTAATCTCATATCATATATTATGGTTTTGGTTCTTATTAATTTTCACTCCTAAATTTCTCTAGTACATATTGTCGAATTGTTGATCAGAGAGAACTGAGTTATTGGAGCCTGTTGTCCTCTAGCACTTCAGCACTTGCCATCAGACATATTCCTACAAGGTAATGTAGCGCGTAGCATGCAATGTTCAATGGTTTTTCTTTACCCATTAGATTGAAAAAGTTTCTTTGAAATGCTTGTTCTTCTGACTTTTTTAATTGAAAATCTGCCATCTATTCTTGAACAACCAACTGAAATATACCCTCTGCTGCTAAACCAGTTCCACTATGATAATAAGTGAAAGCCTCCTAAAATTCTATAAACTACGCACACATCCAAAGATTCTTTGTTTTTATACGGAGACGTGTAGCAGCATTTAAACCCAACAATAGCGGCTGCACTAATTACTGATTTCAGCATCATCCACACTAGATCCTTACCACACCTACATCATCCTTACCTTTGTTTCTAGAACTCCATGGGTTAGGGACGTGTCCACGTTAGTATATGATGTCTAAAGTTCTTCCGCAGGTGCGGCGTGTATGTGGAGAAGAGAACACCAGCCCAGGTGTGAACACGTCACTTGACATCACATTAACCTTTGTTTCCAGAACTCCATGGGTTAGGGACGTGTCCACGTTAGTATATGATGTCCAAAGTTTTTCAGCAGGTGTGGCGTGGATGTGGAGAAGAGGATACTAGCTCAGGTGTGACCACGTCAGTTGACCATGGTTCAAAATTACGAGGCATTTAATGAGAGGCGAGTATTCCAAACCGTTAATCTAAAGGTACAGTCTGGAGCTACCCTGCACCGTTATGTGTGTATGAATCAGTTATAGATAAAAATGTTTTAAGCGCAATGCAATTTATGAATTGGTACAATTTTACCAAAGTTTTTATCCCAATAAATATATTTGGGAAAATTATGACATAAAGGCACAAATTATTTCCTAATTTCAGAAATTTATACTAAAAACATCTATTTGTTTCTTTTATAAGAATTTACTAGGAGTTCTTCTTACTTTTATGTTGTTAACTGTACTATAAGTTACATTTATTTAAAAATATCTAAAATTTTAGATGTCGATATACCTAAAGATATATAAAAAGTATAAAGCTTTCGATTAAGAAATTTACTCTTATTTGATAATAAATTATCTTATAACAATAATAAAAATAATAGTGGGTTCTCTCTTTTATTAAATAAACGTATGTCAACATACAGAATATCACAAAATTCTGTCTGCGGTAAGACTATGATTTCAAATGTAAATATTTGCTGAGGACATAATATCTTTTTCTTGCCTTTCTTTTATTTCTTAAAAAAGAAAATCCCCTTACAAAATATATAGAACGCTAAGACTGAAAAAACAAATTTAATAAAATAAAAATGCTTAAGCAAATATTTCGTTTAATTTATCTAAATTATTTAGATAAATTTGACGATGGCAAACATTCACTCTGAAGAAAAATTTAATTTTCTTCAGATGAGCATAAAATATTTTTCAATGATTAATTGTATTTAGGTTTTTTCACTGAAATTTTCATTTATTTTAGTATAAATGTTTGCGAATTTTAAATAAACATGCAAATTTATGGCATAACAATTAAATAAATTTATAAATGCCTGCAGTATTTGTAACAAGCTTTTCACAATTGCCATCTAAACTGTTGACATTGGACAAATATTTAAATCAGATTTGTTGTAATATATGATTAAAAAGCATTTGCATTATTTTTAGTGAATATATTAACTATGGACCATGTGATGTTTTTAGAAAAGCTATTTAATAATGAATTTTTTAATTGTCCTTACAGTAGAAATTAATAATAAAATAAAAAACGGTACATTGAAATTGAAAAAAAAATTTGATGAAAAAGAAGTAATTTTTATGTTTTAATGAAATATCATTCGTTTTCATTAAAAATATAAGTTTTATATTTTTTATTTTAATATAAATATTATTTTGGAAAATATGTATAATATTGTATATCATATAATATTATTTAAAAATATTTATATTTTAATGCTTTACAATAATCAGTGAAAACATTCCTATTGTCTCAAATTTTGTTAAAATATGTTGAAAATTTTTAGCATTACACTAAAAATAATATATATCCAACGTGTGCATTATTTTTTCCATGCCTTAGTTTTTGAAAAAAATATATGTTTGGACATTTTTATGCCATTTTTCCAAAAGATGCATCAAAATTTCGCAATTATTGTAAAAAGACAATTATTGAAGGTTTTTTAAAACCTGCAATTTAGATTATGTGTTTTTACTAAGCAAAAGTTGAGAAAATTTTTTTAATTTCTTAGTAAAAAAATAAAACGCAACAAATAGTTATACATCGACAAAATCTGAACCAAAAACGAAAATAAATTTATTTTTGCTGATATTTTTTTTTGATTTTAATAAGTAACTTCATTAATTAATCTTTGTGTTCCATCCATAAACTCCACACGTAAATTATTATTTAAAACATATTTAGGTAAAATTTAAACATGTGAATTCAGATAACTAATTTGTGAATGTTTTCACCAGTTTAACGTCCTTTAATCTTTTAAGAAGAAGAAATTCATTTTTTTCAATTTGATTCATTTTTAATGTTATATAGAAAAGATATATCAGCTTGTTAGAGTAAATTTCAAATTTTTGTCCAGAAAAATTACAAGTTTCATTCCTTACTTAAATAAAATCAATTATTGAGACCACTTACTTGATTTAAAATTAATTTGGCTAAATAATTTCTGGGTATAATCAGTCTTTTTAAGTTTGATTATTTTGATACATTGTTTGCTCTGAATTTCTGTAGACTGAAACAATTAAGCCCGATTACTGTTCGAAATTTTGTACCCAGGCAAAATGATGAACTTGACTTTGGAACTTCTATCTTGTTCTCCAAGCCCCAACATATTAGTGGTGACACATTGAATGTTTAGCTTGCACTAGCTTTGTCATAAGGAGTACAAAGAACTTCGATTTTTGGTCCAGTATTGAATCCACTACTAAATCATCACTAGACGTGCATTTTTCTCTTCCAGGCTGCATTATCCCTTGAGTTTTGAAATATAAAACGACCCATTTTCATCAATATTCAATAGATAAACTAAATAATATAGGCAATTCTAACAAAAAACAACCTATATCTATACATTTTCTGTTAAAATATAAATTGAAAATTTAAATATGAAATCATGCTTGTAAATTTATTTCAAAAATAATTAATCAATAAGCTTTGAAAAGGAAATATATTAAAAATAAAATTTCAGTTTTTTTCATGAGGTTTTTTGCAAAATTTTTTTAAATTTTAGGTAATATTTATGTTGTTTCTAATTATTACTATTTCATTTAAGTTTTCATAAAAATGGAGGCGCATTTTTTAAATTTTTAATTTAAACTTTGCAATTATTGGCCACAATTTCTCAATAATTTACAATAATTCATTGAAATCTGCAACTAATCTTTAATAATTTGCTGTTCTCTATAAATAATTTACTGTTTACCAATAACTGCTTGTAACTTCGAATATCACTTGATAATTTTAATGACAACATGTTTTTATTTAAACTATAAATAAAAGTGAAAAGAACTAATCTGTAATATGAATAAATAATTATTTTCTTGAATGCATGTAGTTTTTCCATGAAAATATGTAACTTTACTGTTGTTTTAAGTAATCATGAAAATAACAATTGCCTTTATAATTATTATGAATAAAAAAATCTCAATAATATGTTAATATTTCTAACATGTAAAATCTGTAATCAGGAATCAGTAAACTGTAAATGTACATAATTGTGAATTTCACATTTAATTAATTTTCTGATACAAATTACTTTATTAGTGACTTCATTATTAATACATAACTTTAAATAACTTTATTTGAATTTAATTCTAGTAAAGAACCAATTAAATCTCAATTTTCTGTGATTGGCTAGGAACTAATAAAATCCAGAAGCCTTTCAACAAAAAGGGGGGAGGTTAAGGGCGTAAGTAAATGACTTCGGAAGACGGATGACGAAGATGTACGACCAACGGGCAAAGTTAGTTTCCAGAGAGCGCAGAGTTGAAGAAAACTGGACAATAAATTCCTTGGCCTGCTCTTTGGAGGGAAAGGGAAACAATAGGGCGACGCTGTCTTACGCGATGTAACGCTAAACTGTCGCCAGGAACGCCATTAACAACAATTGCCTTTCACTTGTCCCAGTTGTTTGCCAGCAGGAGAAGGAGATGTGCCGTTGATTTATCGAGTTAGTTTCTTTTTCATTTGAAAAGGCGTTACTAGAGTTAGAACAAACGGAAACTGCTTCCTTCTAACTAGAGATGAGATGTATGGGAATAGGGTTTAAGGCGGTCTCATCAAATAGATCTCCAAATCGCCCTCCTCGAGAGACAACTATCCTCAAGGAATCTTTCGCGGCGTTTGTCTTCCGGGGCTATTCACCGTTTTGCAGAGAGAGAAAGAAGGTTTTTAATTGTTTCGTCGTTAAAAGCGTTCTAGAAAATGTGTGTGGAAGGAAGAATCGGCGACACAGTCTGCTTTGGAACTGACCAGGCATAAAAGTTAAGGGAATCGTCGATGGCGTGAATAAGTCTGGTGAATAATTTAGACTAGCAGTATAAGGCGAAATCATTTACCTTAAAAGTTTTAAATTGATGATTGTTTCAGTAGATTTTTTGATTGTTTCTTTTTTTCTAAATTCCATACAAATACTTTCTTAATTAAAATGATTGAATATAAAATTATTAAAACTAATTTCCTAATATTTTAGAGAAGAAACACCCCGCAAATTCAGGAAAAAAGCTTTCCCTGAGGCATACTTACGAAAAAAGTCTTAAGTTCTAAGCATACGGTAAAAAGAATTATTGAGACTCTCAAGAAAAATATCACCTTATCCAAATTTTACTTTTATTTATTTATTTTTTTTACTCTTTATAAAATAGAAAAGAAATTCAAAAAACTTAAATTATTAATTCCAAAACAAAATTAAAAAGAAAGCATGAGAATCATATTGTGGTAGATGATTATAAATAATTAAAAAAAGTTAAATAATATATTGATTACCTAGGTACTTAACATGTTAAATTAAAATTACGAATTTTCATAACTTTATTGTAATAAATGTTAGATAAAATGCATCATGGTATCTTAAAATATTGGGTATATATTATAAATTAATGTTATAATGTTATTTTATATATTATTCGTCATCGGTTGATTCAAGCAACATTTGTTCTCTATTTGCTAAAAAAGGGCTTTAAAAAGATATCAGGAAAACAGCATATCAATTTGTTATTTGGGTCTTGGATGTAGTATTGAAAATGATAAAAAAAAAAACCCTTTAAAGCAAAGCATGTTGCTTAATGGATTAGTTAGAGTTAATAGTTAGTTAAAGTAGAATAGAAAGCTTTCAACAAAATAAATTCAAAAATTTAAAATAGCAACTCTATAAATATTTACGTTAAAATGAAATTAGTATTTTCAAAATAAATTATGAATTCATAACTATAATAAAAAAAATCTAAAAAAATGCCCAATGACTAGATTTAAAATTTTATTTTCCTCAGTCTCCGTTTAATAAAGGTACAATAACTCAATAAAAAAAAAAACTTTTGAATACATGATAGAGATAAAATTATCCATTCACTAATTTCAAAGGAAGAAAAAAAAGTTTTAAGCAAGTTTTCCAACATCTTTACAGACATTTTTAATATAAGCCTATTCATATACAATTTTTACAAAAGAATAACTGAAATCAACAAGTACCCCTGTGAAAAAATATGCAAGAAAAAAACACATCTGTAATTATGTCGTATCTTCCACACTTTTACAACAGTGGCTGCAATTAAATCTGTTAATTCAATGCTGAAATGCACTTTCCTAACATGCCATGATAATCCACGGGATAGAAAAAGCACAACAATAGAAAGAGGATATTGTATTGGGTTAATGTAACTATAATTTGTATTCTTGAAGTTAAAATTATTTTTCTCTGTATCGCCTCAAAGACACAAAAATATCCAGGAAGATAAAATAGTCTTTTTAAAGAATGAGACGTGTATCTTAAACTTTGTTCAAGTCTAAATACATTTAAAGCAAAAAATGCCAAATCTGGAAGATAATTTTAATTATTACTTAAAATTATTTTTTACTTCTTGAAGTTAATTTGTTTTGTGAGTATTTTTGGTTTTTATAATGATTATATGTAAAATAAATAATAAATTAAATTACCATTTCAAGTAAAGTAAGGAATGAAATTGATATTATTGGAAATTCCATTAGAAGAATTGAAAAATTGGTTTTATAATTTTTAATTATCTATATTTGCTTTTTAATACCTAAAATTTAGTGGTGTAACTTACATGTTAACAATATAATTTTGGAGCTCAGTATGATAAATATATAATAGCAAACTATTTAAGCCAAATTAATGAAAATTCTATTAAGATACAAATATAAAAATGTAAAACAAATAAATAAATAAAAAACACTTGGGAAATAAAGGAATAATGATAAAATTTACCTACATCGAAATATATCGCTTACCTTAAGATAGTTTGTCTAAAGTTTTTGCTTTAAAAATACACTTTTGAATTTATAATTATAGTATTTTATGAAATTCTTATGCGAGAAATTTATTTGTGTAATGACATACAACTAAACATATTTGGATTATTAGCTGAACGATGACAAAGTGGTTAGGTTCTAAATAGTAGGTTCAGAATTCAATTACAGTTTAGCTATAATAATTTTTTACTCCTTTTTGGAAAAAAAGAATAGAAGATGGTAAAACTCACATTTTTGGTAACTCACAAAACTAATTTATTAAATCATTGTATTCTGCAGAAACTATCAATAATAATACCAACTACCAGAATATTATTAGCTTTTAATGACAAGTATTGTTTTGCTAATGTAGTTCTGGTCTCCTTCTTATATATTCACAACAACCACTATTCAATAACTACGGTGAATATATTATTCCTCTTTCTTATAACAAGTTTAATCCTAAATCTACAGTAGCAAATGAATCGTTCTTTGCAATCGCCCATAATATTGAATTACTTATTTGAACATATGATATCAAATAGCAGATAAATCACAAGGCATCAGCACACCTAATTTTCAACAATATGATATAATTTACATTTTGATAATAATATTCTCACCTTTTTAAAATGAAAGATGAAAGCAAAAGGAACAATCCAAACTCATGGTATCCCAGAGAACTATATCTTACTCTCTAAATCATGAATTTCTGTAGAAGATGTAGCCAACTATTAGGATAGTAGCAGACTAATGTCTGCTATCATTTTGCTAATATAGTTCTGCAAAATGTCTTATTAATATCCACAGCAAAGACAACACAATTACTATTTCGCTTAGTTATAACAAGTGGAATCGTAAATCAACATTAGCAAATTAATCGTTCTTCAAAACCGCCCATGGAAGATTGCTTCAAATAACTTGCAAATCTTTAATTGCCAACCAATTAATGATAAATAAGTATGATGAAAGCCAAATAAGTAAAAATATTACAACAATATTAATTTTCCTATCTCATTGCCTTTTAAAAGCACAGGCAAGTTCGCAGAAATTTCTATACATTCACTAGGAAATATAATTTTTAGGAAATATAATAGGGCCAATTTTTCTAGAATAAGTACCATTTCAAATATCTGGTCTTGAAAAAAATCCATGTCTTGGAAAAAATATCTCATCGCTATATATCTGATTTGTATTCAATTTACGCAACGTTACACAGTACTAAATAACAATGTTACTTTTCTGTTTTTTTTTTCAACACAACTCATGATCGATAATTATTTATGTGATCTACTTTCTACCCTCAATCTTTGTAGATAAAATAGGTCCCTTAAATTCAGAATAATTTGTAAAATTGAATAATTTCTCATGTTGATTGACTTGTAAGAAAGAAAAGTCATTTTTGCTCAAGCCTAGTAATTTTTAAGCGAATTATAAATTGACTCTAACACAGATAGGTATTAACAAAATAAATAAATAAAAAACATGGCTTGACTTTTGAGTTTTGTTATAATCTTCCGTGTTTTAATATTTTAGGAATATATGATAGAAACACACATTAACTATTTCTAACTTCTGTAAAATTTCTGATGCATTCACAATTTGAATATATTTTCCCTTAACTGAGATATTTTCCGCAATATCATTTCAGATATTTTCCATTAATTATATATTACTTACAAGGAATATTTCCATATTTTGACTCATTTTGTGTATTCAAAATCGGTAACAAATATTTCTGTTTCAGATAAAATTCTTTATAATTTATTTATTAACTATCATGAGTTTTAACAAAATATTAAAAACTTTTATAAAATTATAAAGCAACATTTATAGAGTAGAAGAAAATATTGCTTTTGTCTTGACTTGAATTATGACTTCGCAAAATATTTCATATTTTGTGAAACCATGTTAGTTAATAAATTGAATCTATTTCTTTCTATAAACCAAATGTGTTGGTGTGCTGTTGAAGGTTGTATATATTCCTAAATAACTTGCAAATACAACTATAAAAATAAAAATTTATGTTTTTAATGTATCACATTTTGAAACCAAGAAAAATAATTAAAAATATAAATTCTTCGTAAATTGCTAATTTTTATCTTCAATTTATTAAAATATGAAGATAGTTCAGATTCATATTTTTATGATTTCAAATTATTTGCTATAAATGTAAATATTAATGATAGTAAAATATTCATTTTTTCAAATGAGATTTTCTTCATAACCATAAAATTCAATTACATAATTTTTTTAAATATCAAAATTGAAAAATCAAAAAGTGATATTAAATGATTATTAATAATTGCATTAGCAACAATTTCATTTTTGCAGTTTAATATTTTAATATGCATGTGTGTGTGTGTGATTTACTTTAGTTTTAATTCTACTAAAATAATATGAACTCAATTCAATATTTCAATCATTTTTCATTATATATTGTGGCTATCGGTTTCATTCTTTTAAAAATTTATGTTTTTCTCCGTTTTCTGTTTATTCGCCATTTTCTTATAAATCTTGATGCTTTAATTATATTTAACTAAGATTAAATTTTTGTTTTTGGCATTTTTTATTAAAATAATATAGGTTAAATTGCATTTTATTGAAATCGTGATAGTAAATAAAAAGTAAATCTACTATTTTTTACAAACGTGAGTAGTATACAATTGGGGTTTCTGGAACAGGTGGAGCAGTGGAGCCGCGGAGTGGGGGTGTGGTAGTAAGGTGGAGGGGTGGTGTGTTGGGGTAAGAAGGGGTGATACCTTATCATGTTAGCTCCACCCGATATAAAAGGTGATAATAAATTCCAGAATTATTGCCAAATGAAAATTTTTGAAGTTTATGGAGATGATAACGATTTTTCCAGACTGTGCTATTATTTTTTTCCACTTTAAATAAATATTGAGAAATTTTAAACATACAATTTAAACAATTATGAATTTAAAAATTTGAAAACGTGAATGAAGGATTTTGTACAGAGACACTAGGATTTTTTTTCAGGTTTGTACTTTAATATTTAATGAGAAAACTTATTAGGATCTTCAAAACAAAACATTTTGCATAAGAATGAGAAGGTAAAAAAAAAATGTTGGAAAAAAATTCATATTTATTATTGCATTATTTTTTTGCACTTTAAATAAATATTGGATTTTTAAACTCACAATTTAAACAATTATGAATTTAAAAATTTGAAAACTTGAATGAAGGATTTTGTACAGAGAGACACTAAGACTTTTTTTCAGACTTGAAATTAAATTAATGTTGGAATAATTTTGAACTGCATATTTTTAAAAATAAGCGTTTCCAACTGTGGGAGCTCGAACCTCACCCGCGGTAGTCCGTTATCTTATCCTCTAAGCTACTCGGACTTCGGTAAGGAAATGGTTTTTATAGTTTATCAAAGGGGATGATTAGGACTTAGAATTTTTTGCAGTGATTTTAGATAGAATTTTTATGCTTAGGGATTATAATGCATTTTAAAGTGTATAATATTATGAATATAAAATTTCAGAATTTAAAATTTACACCTAGAGTTTTTTATTTTAAAAGAAAATGGATCTTCAATTCAATTACAATGTTAAGAATTTTAGAATATTAATTGAATTTTATCGGAAAAGACAGAATTTATTTTTACGATATGAAGATCAATTATTTTTCGAATACTACTGACAGAATTTATTTTTTTAAAATATTAATAGAATTTAAAACAAATGTTAATTGTTTTGTAGTTGATCATTTTTTAAAATAAAATTATAGACATTTTGTAAATGATTTGAACTTAGAATAAATGACTGAATTCTATTTACTTACCTTTATGGTCACATCTGTAAAATTTTTATATTAGTTAAAATAATGCTGATTTCCACACCACGCAAGGCGTACAGCACATTTGGCGCATTATCTCTTTTTTTATACTTGGTGAGATTCCCCAGTAGGTCTATTTTACCAAGTTTACAAACATTAAAACACCTTTAATGCTTTATCCAATATATTATACTTTGTATATATTTTCAAAATAATTTTTAAAGTCTGTTAATGATAAATCATTAAAAAAATCTCTTGTATATACACATATACAACATCCCTTTAAAATATCTAAAGCAATAGTTTGTACATTTATCATCATGAGTGCTTTTTCACCGACACATAAAAACTTCTCTGCTTCTGTATCCATAATGCATTCATGCCTTCTTTGAGAAGGATGATTAAACAAACATCCTTTACATTTGTATACATAATTTATCTTGGTAGTAAGTTCATTTTTAACAGCATTAAAAAAATTTTTTTCGCTTCTTCCACATCACAATGTTGTTGTTGACTACATTTCGTTTTGCGGTATACTTCCTCCATGATTAAATCAGGAAGAGCTGAACACAATAATGTTTCTTGTATACAAGTGGATATATCTTCATACAAGTCTTTCAACTTTATCAATTGATCTTCAAACAGTTTTAAATAAGTGGGTCTCATCATAAACCCACCTATATCATTTTTAAAAATCTGCTGAAAGATACAGTCTCCTTCATGATTAAAAATAATAAGTTGATTGTTGCAAACACAGGAACTATCTTTGTATATTAAATTAAAGTCATCCAGTTTAGACAACAGCTCTGCCCATGTTTCAGGAGTTATCATAACCCCTCGTTTTGTAGCTACATAATCCATTTTATCATTTTGGGCATATTCACGCAAATGAATGCGAATACTTTTACGATCTTTGTGAACAGAAACGAAAGTATTCCAGTTCAAGTCCCATTTTTCAACAAGAGATGAGGTGCATGATATCTTTCTAGCATATTCATCCATCCAATCATCATAAGGCAGTTCATTGATTTTTAATTTTTTTGCTGGAGGTTCTACGTTTGACATAATTTTACGGAAGGTTAGACTTATACGACATCCCTTAATTAAAGGTTCTGAAGGAATCCCGTGAGTAAATAATTTGTTTGTTGGAGGGAACATAGAGTACATTGATCCATGTTCTAAAGAAATGCATGTTTTTTTACAATCCATTCGCTTAAACTCGATCGTTCGTGTTTCACCAAAACTCAGAACAGCAATAGGGGTATTAAAATCTAAGTCTGATTCATTATCTTTATGATCAGAAATTTTCGAATTTCCATTTGAATAGAAATTAATCAAAACAAAATTGTACTTACAATTCATTGCTTCCTCGACATCATTGCGAATTTGTTGTAACATTGGTGTCCAAGGCAAGGCAGAAACTTCTAATCCACTAAAACGATAAACTAGACCATGATCTCCATACGCACAAATTTTTCGTAAAGGCTTATAACTTTGTCCTTTAATTATGAAAGTTGGAGTTGAAAATGGTAAAAGTTTAAGCTGTTCAAACACATCATTTGCTTTGACTTCATCATAAAATTTAGGTAAATAATGAACATTAAGTTCATTATTGTTAAAAGTAATACATTTAGCCATAGTTTTAAGCAAAGAAATTTTATATCGACCTCTCATTGCGACAGAAGTTAATCTAATAAAAGAAAACATGAATAAAATTTGAACATAATGTAAACTTAATGCAAACATTTTAGATGATTTGTTATAAATTATCATTTTATGTTTTTGTTCGATGATTACAATGTGACATTTATTTCTAATAACATTTTAAAGATTATAATACTTTTAGGTATAAAATTATATTTCTTTATTAATATATAGTTTTATTATTAATATACAATATCTAAATATTTTATAATTGAATAACATAACGATATTAAAGTAGCTACTTGAAACTGTTCAAACGTCAAATAGTTAAAATATTCTTATTTTACATTTTGGTTTTCCATGATCTAATAAAATCAAACCTGAAAATTGAATACATTTTGAAAATTATAAATGATTGTATTACGCTTTTCTTCAATGACTTACTTTTAGTATTATTTAAAAGAAAAATGCTTTTGAAGGGTAAAATTACACATTTTAATAACACTAATTTTTAATATACAATATCTAAACACTTTCCTATTGAGCAACTATACATTAAAATATTAAAGTAGCAATCGTTTAATAGTGATGTCCAAGATTTATTATCAGAGGGATAATATGAAAGGTAAGGACTTTTAGATTCTCTATAGTTTAAAACTTGTCATTTTTCAAATAAAATTATAGATATTTTTTTAATGATTTTAAATTTGACTAAATGATCGAATTGGAAATTGAACAAAATTCATATCTATAGTTTTTTTCGAAGTTCTTAATAAAATATGTAATTTGTAATAAATTTAATGAATGTAGAAATGTTTTAAGTAGTCCTATTTTCAGTCAAAAATAAATTTTTATAGTTTTTAAACTAAAGATTTGTGAAAAAGTTCGTTTTAAACTTTAAAAACTAATTTGATATCTTGTGAATATTGTGATGTTACATTCTACATATAATATTCAAAATTTATTAACTTAATCACTAAGTCAATAACATAATCTACTTAATGAATTTTATAAAATATTTTTATAACATGTTTGTCTCTTTAAAAGATGTTATTTTTTAAATCACATATAATGTAACTTCATTGTAATATCATAATCACAAACAAAATGTTCTTTGCTTGAATCATTCAGAAATCTATATATTTTTAAGTCTAACTTTACATTTAATGAATGCAGTTATTCTTAGTATATGTGCTTTACTTATGAAAATGTTTTAGGAATGAACTACAATTTTTAAGCAACTTGAACAAACACAAATATATTAGTATTTCTTTAAATTTCAAAACTAAGATTAGTATAAATTTATTTTTTGTTGAGTTTTTATTCAAATATTAAAATCTTCCTCATCTCGATCTTGGATATTTGTAATGGTTTGGAATCCACTTTACGTAAGACCCTAATTAGACTTCATATACCAAAAATGACCGATGAGTGTAAACAAACCAGAATTTTTATAATCATGTTCTTAAACGTGTGTTTTCAAACTATATTTGCTTCTCTTAACTGAGATTGCTGACTTTTACGTAAATAAATTTAACTAGTTTTTGTAAAAAATTTAATTTATTGAGTATAAATTATTATTATACTAAATATTTATTAAATACTATATACACGATTTTTACAAATGAAACTTTCAAGCATTTTGATTTTAACGGTGTTTCAAAGCTAATGTTATTTTAGTGAATTTTTTTTATATAAATATGACACTTAATTTTAATCTAACAAAATTAACCGGTTAGCATAATTTCTTAACTTCTTAAAAAAATTTTTCTTATTTATGAGTAAATTTTTTATATTTTTCTTTAAAAGCTATCGAAAATGCAAATAATTTTGATAACTAATCTAGTTTTTACAAATAAATTCTTTAAATGCTCTAGCATATTTAAATTTTTATAACAATTTACAAAGTATATTTACACATTGAACATTACACATTACACATATTCTAAACATGGTACATTGATCATTTTTATATGCGATGAAATGCAAAAAATTTCCTATGTTATTATTTTTTTAAAATCTATTAAGGGATTAACGTTTGTTTTTTTAATTGAATAACAATCTCATGATTTCAAATATCAATGTTTTCATAAAAATAAGAACTAATATGTGAACTTACATTTAGAAAGAGTTGTTTTCCGGTCAAATACATTCACTTTAAAACAAAGGTATGCGATATTACACTGAAATCGCGATATAAATATATCACGTAACTCTAGCTTTGCGATAACTCTAATCAATGTGATTCGTTGTTTTCGCTATACATGCGTCATCACGTGATTCGTGTGTAACAATTCTTATCATAAAATGCAACAGCTATCTTATCATTTAAGTAAACCGATGAATGAACTATAATATTAAACAATTAAATTCTATTGGAATTTATACTTCTATTTTTTAAAAGAGGTAAGTTATACTAACTTGTTACTGTAAATAATTATTTTAATTTCAACAAGAATAAACTAAAGATAAGCCTAAATTGAAATGTAATATTCACTTAAGCATTCTAACATTTATTTTAAATTAATCCATTATATTGAACTAATCATTAAATAACATAAGATCTTCTTATAAGTCATACTTAAAACAAATTTAAATATTTATCATTGTAATCATCTTAAGATTTGGGAACACTGTTTGCTCATTAACTGAAATTATTGTTCTACAATCAACCGTAAAATTTTACATTTTAAAATAAAATTGATGTTCAAATAAAATATACAATTTTTCTATTATTAAATATTAGGAAATAATCTATTTATGCCTAAAGTTTTATGATTTTAATAATTTATAAATAATTATGTTTTTAAATATAACTTATTATTTCAATTCTCCAAATAATAAACTGCAAAAAAATTTTTAAATTGAGAAAGTTAAATTAAAAAGTTAAAACTACATTAAATATTATCAGTACTGTACAAAATATTTTAAACAGTAATTACATGAGCAATTCAAATATTGAAATAGGAGAGGGTTAAATGCTTTTATAAAATGTTCAAACTTCGTTGTTAATTTGCTTATGGAGCAGATTGTTTAGGAATTTACACATTAATGGATATTTGATTGCTTAATTTTTCAAAGCTATTTTCAAGAGGTATGAAAGTTCAGCTTTTCTAAATTTCTAAGCCTTAATTTAAAAATAATTAGTTTTTAAGAGGCAACGTTAAATATCAGTACATCCAATAAAATTGAAGATGGTTACTAAGAATTATTTATTGGATTTTATAAATATAATTAACGGATAAACATCATTTTAATTAAAATTGTTCATTTAAAATATGTATTAAGTTACTGATTTCTGTGTTTTCCAATAATTGTAATGCAATTTGGCAGATTTATCACAATAATTTTTTGTTACTAATAATTTGTTTCTTAATATAATATTATAATTATTAGAAATATGTTTTAAGATTTGTCAGAAAATAGATATGTTTTAATAACATTAAAATCTATTTTCCAATAGCAAATAAGAAAATTATGAAACAAACTGTGACATGAAACGGTCAACAATGTGAAAAAAAAAACAATTCTTAATTTTTTATCCGATGCAGTTATAATAATATTATTAGAGTCTTATTATGTTATTTGCTGCATAATAAAAATGTAATATGTTTTAGAGCTTGAAATTGCTTTAAAATATTTTTTAGACAAAAATAATACTAATAAATGAATTCAGTACTAGGTTATTATATCAATTTTGTTCAAGGGACAATTTAAAACATAAAATGGTACACCAAGTTGATAAGAAATTGCTTAATCTTTCTTTCCTGTATAATTAGAAAATAATAGTATTCAAGAATTTTAATTGTTATAAATGTTTTAATAAATACTCTTAAATCCCATTTGCGAAAAGAATTTTTCTGCTTCCCTCTTCCCTAGTTCTTATTGGCCATTGAACAGCGGGTAGGAGAACCATTTTTGTTAATGGTACCGGGCGTGGCCCGCAAGAGGAAAGCTACTGAGAGGTCAACATCGAGAATGACCTCAACAAGAAAAACACCCTAAAAGAATTAAGAGTCGAGAGAGAGAGGCTATCAACCCGCTTTTTTTACACCATTCCTCCACCCCTTATTGGAACAACTCAACTCCACTCCATTCGCGTGTTTGGCAACAAGAAGCTACAAAGAAGTGGGAATGAAATGAAATGAAGGAAAGGAATAAAGAAAATGACAATAAATAAAATCGTCTGCAACGAAGGGGAAGAAAAAGTCGTCTGCAGAACAGGAAAAAAGAATGATATCGAATACTGGAAACGTTAACTTTTTCGTATATATCTATCACACAGAAGCTTCAATTAGGGACAGGGGGGATGCTATTAAGTTAGGGAACGCTGGGATAAGAACGTGGCTATAAATCAACAGTGTTGGGGTAGAGTGTACATATATATTTTTTTTTTACTTTCGCTTTTTGTTCTTTTTTTGAGTGAATGGAAAGAAGCCAATGTTCAGTGGTGCTTGAAAATGGTGACCGATGGTGAAATTCACCATCTGTTTAAAAAAGTCGAGTGTGCTTTGTTAAACTCACATCATCGGCCTCCTGTCAAGCTTTTGTTAGGCTGCCTTATCAGTGGATGACGACAATTCGTTACGTTGCAAATGATGCTTTTTATGCAGTCGTGATTCACTTTGAATTGAGTAATCATTTTAAATTCCAAGAGATTGCTTACAAATCAAGAAAAATTTTGGAGCTTCATACTCCAGTACTCATTATAGTAATATTTTTGCTACAGCCTATTTGGTAAATCGATGTTTAATGAAGTTATGATTTTTAAAAATATGAAAAAAAGAAAATACATCATTTTAAATAGATTTTTTGATATTCTGTGGAGAAAACTCTTATAGTTTGAATAGAATATAGGAATTAATAAAAAATACATCGTAATCAATAATATATGAAAGTAAAAAAATCACATTTAAAGTATTATTTGAAAAATTAACTTTAAGTAATGTAGATGCTCTTGTTTATTATTTTTCATCAAAATATGTATAAATCTATCTATCTGTCTATCTATCTATCTATCTATCTATCTATCTATCTATCTATCTATCTATCTATCTATCTATCTATCTATCTATCTATCTATCTTTATATATATATATATTTATACAACGCGTACATTTTTTCAGAATCGTTGAGAAGCCATGCAATTCATAGCAATTTTCTCACATATACATTTCTGAATGGCAAAAAGAGATTTTTTTAAAAATAATTGTTGTACTAAGAAATTTCCTTAAATTTGGAAGTTTCTTAAGTAATGTAAGAAAATATTTAACAGCAATTTATTCTTAATGAAAATGAATTGCTTAATTTCATTAAAATATTGTCTCACTCGTCAAAAATGAACAGCATAAAAAATAGAGTTGAATACTTTTGAAGACCGACAAGTAAAATATGCATATTAGGTAAATTTTATATCAATTATTTAATTTAATTCAATATAAAATTATTTATTATTTTGATTTCAGATAATTCTGTTATTTTTTAAACGTACTTTTTAAAGGTATTCTTTATTATTAGATTACTGATCAGAGAAAAAAATAATGTTATTTTGGAAACAATTATCTATGAAGATGCTAGGGCAAAAGTTTTACAAATTATTGAATAGATTATATCATTAAGTAATGACATAAATTATAAAAAAAACGATATACATGGAGAAGAAAAAGACCATCATTTACATTAAAGTGTTATTTTCATTTTTAATAAATTGCAATCCATAAAACAGTATTGAAACATTTTTAATTGTTGAATATTATCTTATAATAAGTATAATTTATGTTTCACTTAATTTAGGAATATTTTTAATACAATATATTTAAAAAATTAACATAATTCAGTTTATTATAACTATTAACGTAATTTTTGCCAAACTCCCTCTTCACTTAGTTGAATGGACTGAGAAATATCATATTGTTTTCCGAAACATCGTTGCATATCCTTTTGTAACAAATATTTGCATATCTTTGAATTACAGTATTAATTAATAATAGGAATACAGTCATAATTCTTCAGAAAAAAAGACTTAAGATTAATAATAATTAAAGCACGAGAATAAAAATTTGTATTTGCATTCAAATGTTACCGATATACTTGTTTGTAATAAACTGTATTGTAAATAAAATAAAATCATAGTGCTGTATGTTTATCACATTAAAAAAATTATCTTATCATTAGCTAAAGATCCATTCTTCTCTAATTTAAATATTTTTATTCCTTAAAAATTATTAACTATTTAATCACTGAATAGTTTAATAGTTTTACTATTATTAAAAAAATGATTTTTGAATAATATCCTCCTTGACTAGAAACAAGACTGCAAACATAATGCAGTTTTTGAATAAAACAGTCCATGAAGTGTCTATTCTGTGAAGAAAGCTCATGTAATATAAATAGTTTATATGAACTATTAAGAAAAGAAAATTATAGAAATTAATAAAGGAAATGAGAACATTTACTTTAAATAGACATATTATTTTTTGTTTGTTATGAATTGCATTACATAAAACGTAATGTTAAGTTTTTTTGTTTTTGTTTTGTTTTCTTTAAAGAAACAAATTATTTCTTAATTTATTAAATTTTTGTTCCAAAATTTAATCAGATAATGTAAACTAATTTAGCTAAGAAGCTTACATACAGTTAATGCTACGGATATAATTTTTCAGTAATAAATTTGTTAGTTAGAGAAGCGGAATGTGTAAAAATATTTTTACAGATCAGTTATTAGAAAATTTTATTTTATATAGAGATATTTTCCAGGACCAAAAATATCCATATGATTCAAATAAATTAATGGAATCAGCAAAAAAAATTTAATCTCAATAATCAGTTATGCATAGACATAGAGAGAAGCGACGGAGCACCAACGAGTAATACTTCTTGTTTGTACAAAATTGTTCCAAAATTTGAAAACAAAATTGAATTTCAATAGATCTCTAAGGTTTTAAACTAAGAATTTGACAGTATTATAACATCATCAACAAAAGATTTACAAAATTTCCATTATGGAAGATGACATTAAGTATATATTGCACTAAAATTGTAAAAATAGATTTTCTTAAAGACTCCAGGAAGCCTTGATTATAAAAATAAAAAATAGTTAACTTGACTGTGGTCATGACAGGCGATATAAGTAGATTATAACATAAATATTCAGGCTATATATAATTAAGCTTTAACATTTACTTATAGAATAAAGAATGTGAAGAGCTATTACTTAAACTATTGAAATTATTTTGTGTGATTGTAGAGAGACTTTATTATTTAAAGCATAAAAGAGTAAATATCATTCTGAACAAACACAGAACTTTATAATTAAATTTTTTTGGCATATCATTATAATTTTATTCTTTGAACTAAACTATTTATTGCTTTTTTCCCCGAAAATATTATTTATACCATAAATATAAACACACTTCTTAAATAATATCTTTTTACATAATGAGCTGAGAATCATCTATATTCAGTAAATTATTATTTTGTTACGCAAATTTCACCAGAATTTTAGGTGAAATAATTTGATAAATATTTTAAGGCAATAAGAAAAAAATATATAGATGCATATAAACATGAAAAAATTTAATCATGTCCAATTGTTCAGTATTTCATTATATGCATTTTACTTAATTTAATAACCATTTTCACAGAAACAGTAAAATACTTACTTTATTACCAATTTTTATCTAAAATATCTGAGTAAATTCTTCTTATTACCTCACGATGCAAATAACTATTAAATGAAAATTTAAATCCTTAATGTTAAAGAAAGTATAACTGATTTTAGACACATTTAGTAAAATTGCAAACATCATTCTTTTTACAAATATCGATTTATTGATTTGGAGACTCAATGCATTCTTAGAAAGTTTTTATTTTTCCAAAAATCATAGAATCTTAGGTTTATTTAGAGTAAATATTTAAAGCACAAAAAATGAATGATTATTCATAATTTTAATTAAATTTGCTAAAATTGAAAAAATAAGAAATATTTAGTAAATTTTTCTCCTGAGAGATTATGAATAATGAATATAACGATGTTTGTCATACTTTTTTCTTCATTATTTTAATAAATTAATCTCTAATAACCAGTAATTTTAATAGTGAAAGCAGCACACGTGAATTTTTTTTAATAATTTTTAATCTACATATATATGAATGTTAAATTTTAAAATTAGGAAATAATGTTCCGTACAAAATTTTATAAAATAATAAGGTATTTTGTTAAATTTTTCTTAATATAAAGGTGTAATTAAATTTTTAATTATTTTTATATTACACTTTCTGTAAATTAAATTGTAGATGATAATAGTCTACTATTTTTAAATGAAATATAAGAAATTTCTTTTTTTTTATTTCTAAAATTATACATTAAATGCGAAATCAGGAAAATAACACATAATGAAAAATACAACGAAAAAGCATTATTTCTTTTAAAATAACATTTTAAAGAAACCATCTTGGTATAAATACCCAGTATTAAAAGAAACATTCCAACTGCTAACACAAGTTGTTGAAAAGTAATTCATTTTGAATAAAAAAGGAATTCCATTTGTTACGAGTGGCCGCAACTTTTCACAATTTAACTTCCCCAGCAAATAAAGAAAAGTGTAAAATAATGCAATAAAAGAACGACTTTCCTAACCCTTTAACAAAAACGTTGAATTTCTGGGCAACTTTTATGGCCATCCAAGCCACAGCATTATTTCGCATCTGACCGTAGAAGTCTGTTGTGCAGATGGCCATTACCGAAAAGAGGCCATATTTTTTATTGGGTAGTTACATTTTACGTATTCAATTTCATGCGTGTTGTCTGGCATTTCCTAACTTTAATAAGCAAGTTTTGGGATGCCATTGGAAAAAAAAGGAAAACATTTTAAAGGTTATTTTGTTTAGGAATATAATTCTTTAAAAAGAAATATTCTAAAATGAGATGGCTTATATAAAGTCGTTAAATGTACCATTTCCGAACAACGCTATTTGAAAGAAAAATAAAGAAAGTATTTAGATATTTTGACCATGCAAACTTTGAAAATTTGAAAGAATGTCACCATTTAACGCATTAATAGGATTTCAAGCTTTGTAAATTCATAAGTGTCATACCAAAGTATAAATATTATTTATATATATATATATATATATATATATATATATATATATATATATATATATATATATATATATATATATATATATATATATATATATATATATATATATATATATATATATATATATATATATATATAAATAATTCAGATATGAAGAGATTGCTGTATATAAACGTTATTAAGGAAGCAAAAAAAAAAAAAGAAAAACAATTTAAATACCAATATAAATAAGAAAAGTGTAAAACATTATTAATTAAACTAGTAATAAATTTTAAGAAAATTTTAGGAAAATTTCATAATTATGTATGTAAAATATTTCTCATTTTTTTATTTTGTGAAATTAATAATGTATTTGAATCGCACACTTATATCATTTTCACGAATGTATGTGGATAATTCAAACCTATTTCAAAATTTAAAAGCAGGATAATTTGTTGTTTCTTTTCTAAATTTTTCAATTTATATCAACCAGGTTTAAATTAACCTAAAATCGTAAGCCGTGGCTCTGCATTCTAGGTTTATTTTATTTTATTTTTAAAGCAAAACTATTTTCTCGTTAAAATCGTATCTTATCAATAACATAAAATAATTGGATTCATTATAATTTACAAGTAATAATTTAAGGCTATTTTTACAGGATTTGAAATGTGTAATAATAGTAAAATAAATTTATAGTAAAAGTTAAATAACATTTGTTATATGTAGGAGCGTTACACAGCAGTTATCATGTAATTATTTGTGATGTTGCTCAAGCATGCTTTTTTTTTACCTACCCCATAATTTGGCTCTACGATTTTTATTTGTTATGCAGCAAAAACGTATATTGTTGCTGCATAGCAAATAAAAATGTATATTGTACAGCAACATTAAATTATTGTTTTAAAGCTGTTTTAAATTCCCATTCATAATGCATTAGAGAACAATGGCGCATAGATATGAATGTTGTAGCTAAGTGTACTTATGTATTATGCAGAAACAAATTATAAAAACATCAATGAATCCTTTTTAATTGATACTCTTGAAATACTATTAAGGACAGCGTCATATTTTAATAATCAATGAAATTAATTTTGATACGCAAAATTTATTATTGTTTGACATTTTCATTTGAATCAATCAATCAATCAGAATATTATGTGATCAACTAACTGAATTATAAAGATGTAATCAATTAATCAAAAAATAATTATTTATAAAATCCGATATATATATATATATATATATATATATATATATATATATATATATATATATATATATATATATATATATATATATATATATATATATATATCATAAGCGATCAGAAAATTACATAAACAAATTCCAACTGAGCTGAAAATATTAAAAACATTGTTAAACTAATAATTTTCCTAAAATTGATTAGGTGAAATATTATTCTCTAGAAGCTATAAAATCATGTGTGGTATTTCATTGTATAAAATAAAGTAAATATCAGAAGCAGAATTCATAAAAACAAAATTCAATTTGTAAACAACATGTTGACCAAGAATCAAATGATTAACTTTATAGACTTCTGTGATGTGTGGTTACTGCCAAAATTAGTAGCCACTATTGTTGTAGATCACGCTGCCACACGCCTCAGTATTGATTAAAGGACACTTTGGATGTGTTGTTGGGGTACAGCAGACCAAGCAGCTTCCATATGTTTCCAAAAATGATCTGGTGTGGCAGCTGGGGATGTAATTAGGGTCAATCATTGTTAAACCGTGAATCACATGTTTTCTATTGGCGGAAGAACCTGAGACTGAGCCGGCTAGGGAAGCAAATCTATCTGGCGATTGACGAAGAAGCATTGAACAATGCGTGCCACATTTGCTTGCCATTATCTTGTTGGAATATGATTGTGGGCAAGCTCTGAAGGTAAGAAAGTACAAAAGGATACAACACATTGGATATGTACTGCTAGCGTTTTAAAATACCGGTAATGCGTACCAGAGGAGTGTGAGAGTGATATCTAGTACCAGCCCATACCTTAATACCCGGCACAGGACCAGTTTTTCGGTGCATAACTATCTTTACGTTGTCCCCAGAATCAAATGTGACCAAATGGGTGTTGCAGACAGAAGCGTGACACGTCTGTAAAGATAATTTCATTCCATTCTGCCGTCCACATCCTTCTTTCATCACAATACTGGCGGCGGAGTGGTCTGTGGTTCTGCGTCAAGGGAAGACGATGCAATGGACGTCATGCGGATGTACCACTCTGTTGTAAACGGCGTCGAATGGTATGCGCAGACACTGGATGATGCGTTACAGACTGAATGTAATTTGCTATGTTTCATGATGTGGCTGAGTGATCCAACAAAATCATACGCACAATTTTCCTGCCATCACGTGAAGTGGTGCATTGAGGTAGATGCGATTGAACACGTCGGTCCGTCGTACCATCTTGCATCCATATCCTCATTACAATTATTTGGTCTCCTCCAACATGTCTACCAGTTTCCCTAAAAGATAATCCTTAATCTCGGTAGGCCATTATCCATCCTCTGTCGAACTCAAATACTTGATCAAAAAGTGATTGTTGTTTTCTACAAGAAATATTATCTATTCTTTGAATTTTATATTTTTTAATAAACAACAAGTAAAACACAACTGCTGAACTTGAAATCGTTGAAATCTGCAAGCATTAAATAACGCTTTGAAGTGGCACCTCATGCACGCGTGATGTGCGTCTGCGCATAAACTAAATAATCATTTGCATATCTTACCTCCATTAATACATGTTGTAAATTTCATGTTATTTGATTGCTTCCTTCAGGGTTTTGCAATCACGATGGCTAGCAGTGTACATGTCAATACATACCAGACTTCAGCTGTTCTAGTTTAAATCATGATTTGATATATACTTTTTATTTTGGATATAAAGTAATAAATTGTAAGAAAATTTAAAGCAATAATTTCAAATAGAGAAGTATTAGATTTTTGGATGTTAAAAACAATTAATTCGATATTTTTACTTAAACAAGTGATTGAATTTAATCCCTTTAAAAATGGCTGTTGTGGACTCTTACTTATTTATTTAGTAAATACAATATTAATAGTAGTACAATTTTAACATTTCTGATGCTTAAAATATTTTTTATCTTAAATTATGTTACATTTTTTATTATGTTTTCTTTTTATTCATTTCTTTTAAATTATATATTGCATATCCTAACGAATAGGCCAAAGACTTGTGATTGTATGATTACGTAGAATAAATTTGTAATTAGAATTTATAAGATGTTTATGCTGATTCCAAGCAGCGTCAGATTTGTCAGAAACATTAACTTAAATGCAGCTTTTAAGCTGAGAAAATATTTTTTTCGGAAATTGTCCAATTTATTCAATTTTCAAATTTGAAAGATCAGGTGGATTTATTATCTTCACAACAAAACATATTTATTTTAAATATTTTTATAGTTAAATTCCTTTAATGAATTTTCTATCAAGAAAATTTAAAAAATTTTTGAGAAATATCATCTTTATCTTTTTTATCAAATCTTTTGGATTTTTAAAAATTTTATTTACTAAATAACTTAACCCATAATTTAAAATATAAACGTTTTAAAATTTAAGTATATGAATTTCTTTTTAAATATTATCACTTGTTATTTATTGAAATAAATATTCCCCTTTAATTCTCAAAAATTGTAATAAATATTTTCCATTGAATTCCAAAAAACTATCGTGTATTCCAAGTATTTGATATACACGCAGCATTTGAACTTTCTTTATGAATTTCTTTTCAAACGAAGCTCATTAATATCGTTACGCATTGTCCAGAAACAGTAGTGTTCATTTAAAAAAGCTTTCACGTCATTTGTGTTCAATAAAAAATTGCATATCTTTAATGCATAAAAAAAACTGAGAAATTCATATGCGTAATGTAACAATATTAAACAAATATATTTTTGCAATTAAAACCTTTATGGATTAAAATAGTAAGCTATTATAAATCATTTTAGCAATGAAATATGTTTTCACGCTTCACTTAACGTAATTTGCATCATTTAATTATATTTATTATTTATATATATATATATATATATATATATATATATATATATATATATATATTCATTCTTATTTAAGTATTTTTAAATACATTCATTATTTTATAGTCAAATATCGTTATATTCAAACAAAATTATTCACAAAGTGAATAGTAATTTTTAATAATAAATCATTTTTAACAGTGTTATATATATATATATATATATATATATATATATATATATATATATATATATATATATAGTATTTCAACGAAATTAGGTATTTTATTTGAAATATATGCATTTTTAAGGGATGGATATTGTGTAATTTATTATTAAATTTTATAGAAAACAGTATTAATTGAATACAATTTATCATTAATAATTTGTATTCAGTTATATTGTTATTTTTGTGATGGTATCACGTACTTTACTATCTATTAGAATTATAAATTCTCAGTAAAAACACATTAGTTTTATTAATAAATAATGAAATATTATGGTGTTGGACATTATAGAATTTAACATAGCTTATTTCTCAAGCTAGCATTGAATACACAAATTGTTAACATTCGCAAAAATTGTTCAGTCAAATATTTGCAAGATACATTAATCCGAATTCGGATAGCCTCATTATGTTCTATTACATATGACAATTTTACGAACATTATTATTACATTAGCTGTAAAAAAGATTTATAGAATTTTGAACAGCAACTATCATTAAAAATTATCGAACCCTTTTCGAATAATTAAATTTTTGGTGAAACAAGTGCAATATCATTAAGAAATGTTTGACAGTTTTGTGCGTCCCTTTGAAAATGGCTTACTGATAATCAATGCGCTCATTCATTGGACATAAATTCACTTACAATTTCTCTATTCATGAGTTAACTGTGTTATTTGGGAAGCATTAACATTTGTCTTAATTCATCTGCGTCTTTCGGTCTCATTCTGAATGGCGAAGGATGAGTATCGGACTAATATCAATATTTCATGAGTACTTACGTGTACCAGAGCGATTCTCTGATGGCGGGAAAACCCACTTTTGGCAATAGAATTCCAATATTTGCATGCCTGCAACACATTAGCTCTTAACTCCCCTCTACGAATTTCGGAGGGCAACGTATTGACCTCTTATTGAGGAAATATTAAAGCATTCTGTTCCTGTCCCCTTAAAGGCAAAATGAGTTTTCTATTGTATTGAACCCCAAAATAAATTAGTAAATACCAAAAATCTGCGAATAGTATCAAATTGGTCTAAATTCAAGATAGTAAGTGTGTATTATGTAGATAAAGGAAAAAAAGAATACATAAATGCTTCGTGCAGACAAAAAATATTCTTACCACAAAAATCATGAAATTTATAAGCATAAATGTGTTGCTTTGTTGTACTGGTTATATAATTTTATATAAAAATGATAATTGAATATTATTATACAAATCTGTTTCATTTTGGTCCACCTAAAAAAATATTTCTTGTTTGATTGAATCTGAAGAATATCTTAGCAACTTACGAAAACTTGCAGAATGTTTAAAATTGTTCCAGCTGCAAAAGAGTCAAATGATGAATATTTAAGTAAAAGTATGTATTCATATTTCATAGAAACAAATAAAATGTTTAATTCGAATGAATGAAATTTTAAATTGAGTAATATTATATAAAATTTAATTTATTTCACAAATGTAAAAATTGTTGCTATCTTAATTTAATTATATAATTTATTTTATTTACATGCAAATTAAATAGAAGAGTATAATTTATAGTATTTTATTTAATTTACAGGTATTATAATTCTGCTTAATATTTAGAAAATTTTTTATGCATTTGAACTCAATTTTATCTTTGGAAATTTGTACTATGTTGATAACCTCAAGGATAATGTAAATATGTCACTGACTTTAACTGAGAATTATGATACTATTTTCAACAAAATTAATCATAATATAAGAAAATATAACAGATATAAATAGTGTTTAATAAAATACATCAATTTTTGACGGAGGCAAAGAAAATTGCTATTACAAGTTTATGTTTATAAAATTATCATCGGACTTTCCATTTTATGAGATTTTAACCTCTAATAATATGAAACCATGGGAATTATAAAGAGCGTATAAATTTATTCTGCTTTGGTTTCTTTAAAAGGTAACATATATCTTTTATTGTATTAAAACTACTATATAATTTAGAAAATAGCAAAAAAATCTGTGGCTTGTTTAAAATGAGTCAAAATGCAATGATGAAATAAAGGGATAATATCTAGACAATTACAAATTATGTAACACACCAATAGAAGAATTTCGTAGCATAAATTGTATAAGATTCCTAATTATAAATTCTTATCAATTTAGTTTTCATGATTTTCATAATTTAATATATGCATAAAAAACTGACTGCAAACAAAGATATCATTTGTTTAATTTTGATTCTCTAATAAGCAAAATTAGAATTTCTTGATTTTGAATATAAAAAAAAAAAATCTAGCAAATTGCAATAAAACTTGTGAATTGTACCAAACTAATCTAATTTCAAGAACACATTGTTAATAAATCTGTATAATATTGATGAATGCATATAATATTGTTACGATTCCCTTCTTGGAAAGGAAGATGTGATGATACAGAAGTAAAAAAATATTAGTGTTCTTTTAAATGAACACTTTATTCAAAGTTTTTTAAATTTCAAAGACTACAAACAATTTCTACAGTTTGAAGGTTTTATACATATTCTAAAAGTTTATACAGTTTATATAAATTATAAAGAGTACAAATATGACCACATTTCCAGAACTGATAGCTTAGACCTCAGACTCCTTGCTTAACTTTCAATAAGCCCACTGCTTGTCTGAGAACAATATTTATGCCTCTTTTATGCAGTTCCTAAAATAACTAAACTCCTATTGAGGGTGCCGACTGGAAAATTTAAATTTATAGTTAGCGTCATGTTTTACCAAAAATGTCTTTAAATTTTGCCATGCTGTCTTAGATCTCATAGACTTATTTCTCCACTCTAAAAACCGCTATTTTTATATAAGATAAACTTTACTTAAACAACAATTTCTCACATCAAATAATAATAAAACAATAAAATATGCAAAGAAATAGAAATGTAAGATATTTCTAAAAATATTTGCAACATTTAAATGAATTAATTTTGTTAGGAAACACAATTCAATTTATTTTGACACAAAACAATTAATTTTGAATTTTATAAAAGTATTTTCTATTTTGATCTCCTTAAATATAAATAGGAATTTTCATTGTATCTAGCCTAAGAATGATTTATTGAATGTTGGAAAGTTTTAAATTTTATGGTATTAGTTCAAATGTTAAGGAATACTTAAAATAAATTAATACATATACAATGAATGTTAACGTTTAATGATTGTTCATAAGACGAAATAAATTCTTAAGTTAAAAAATTAAGGAATTAATAATTATCAACATATTATATTTGAGAATTTAAAATAAAGATGAAAATGAATTTTTGAATTTCCTTAACGAAAGATTTATAATTGATTACAATACAAATTAGAAAATATACATCTGCCATCTATATCGAAAAAGTCAAATTTCAAGCAAATAAAAAACATGGATTTTAACGAGGAATGAATAGTTATTTTCTTAAAGCAAAAATATGGGATTTTATAGGTTTCCTACATAAAATGTTTTTAATTCATGGAATAAAATCTATCAAATCAAAATTAGATTCATATTTTCATTAATTCATGTTATTTATATAGCAAAATATGATTCATTTCATAAAAATTAATAAAATAGGAATTCAAAAGTGTAATAAGATCGAAAGTAAAAAAGAAAATATACTGGGTTTCAGTGATAGATCAGTTATTTCGATACCAATAGAAATATTTCAATAACAAAATAGGAGAAATAATTTTAAGTGTTTGAAATTTAATTTTTGTGTTATAATGATTACAGCATATAATAGGCTAAGTTTGTTTTGAAAAAGAAACTTAACCTGTTATTTAAATTCTACTTTTATTTGGAAATATATTTATTCTGAAAACACACATTTTAATATTTCTTTGATTATTACTGAGACATATTTATGATATCAGAACAATTTAAACTCTATTTAATGTTATTCAGAATATTTATGTTTCAGAAATTTAAATACAGTTGTTTGTTATAGTGGATCATATTTTGTAATACATGTCTTTAAATGTAAGAAAATAATGTCTGTAAAATAACAAAAATAATATGTACGTTTGTCTTTTGCATTTACGATTTTGAGTGAATTCATAATGTTCTCCTCATCGATTTACTTTACAAAAATAGAACAGAATAGTTTAAAAGTGCTTGATATAATGTATGTAAATTTTTCTTTCTGTTAATATACATAAAAAATACATTCAACTAAGCAGAAATAGCGATTTCTTATTTTAGAAAAATACAATGAGGTTTTTTATAAATAAATAATGAACAAAATTGTTCACGTATTGCATGATATTCTACTATACTTATTCAAAATAATATATATATATATATATATATATATATATATATATATATATATATATATATATATATATATATATATATATATATATATATATATATATATATATATATATATATATATATATATATATATATATATATATATATATATATATATATATATATATATATATATATATATATATATATATATATATATATATATATATATATATATATATATATATATACACACACACTCCCAGTATTATGATTAAATATTTTCATTTTCATGTATTTTCTCACAAAACACAAGTTTTGGCATATCTTTCTGATTCAATGTTTTATTTTATTTAAATTTTATGTGCATGATTTTGTATGCATGAATACAAATATTTATACATTAACATTATTCACACACACACACAATAATTTTGTATTTATCAATGGTAATTATTGTAATTACTAGATTAACTACAATTACCTATTAACAAGTGACTACGTAATAACAAAGATTTCTTTGTTCGTTTTAGAAAGTGAAAAGAAAATTCATTTTTCTTTATTTCATAATTCAAACTTTATAGATTTTTATCAAAAATATTAGTTATTACTTTCGTATTGTTATATGAATAGTAATAGAAGACACTCACGTTCCAATTTTTTTTTCCTTACTCCTGAACAATTAATTTTAGGTGAAACAGGACTGGTACTTTTATATCATATTTAAATAGAAATATTTAATAAATAATTATTTGTAAATGAATTTCTTATGAATTACTTGCAAAATGAAATCTCGTTCATTGTACTTTGCATTGCTCAAAAATTCCAATTTTTATGAAACAAAATATAAACATTAATTTGAAAAGCTAAAAAAATATTAAGTTGCTGTAGAATTAATTTGTAAAATCTTAACTTTATATCCTCTAAAGGTAGTAAGACCTCTAAGAAATACGGTGTAATATTGTTATTGTCGTGCAAAAATCCAGGATTCCATTCCGAATAACAGGAATTAGTTAGCAATTATTTTATCATTAACAATTAAAAAATAATTATTCATAAATTAATATTAAATGAAAATCATTTGTTATTTAACATTTCGTTAATAACTTCTTTGCATTGTTTAAATTGATATTAGCATGCTATGTGATCGAATTTGGATTGATTTATGTTATCCCTTGTTACTTACAAACAATTATTTTATTTCTTAAGGAAAAGAAATATGAAATACTTATATTCAAATATTTTATATTACTCCAAAATTACCAACCTCTATTATTTAGCCAAGATTATTACTCAAAATTATGCTATTTAATCAATCATATAACACTTGAATAGTAATAATTTATTAAGAACTATTTGTAAATTAACATTCTATAAAATTACTACACATTAATATATTTTACATTGAAATTTTTTTAATTTATCATTTTGTTAATAGTTTTACATTTCTCAAAAAAGAATTTTAATAATGTATTCAATTTAAATTGAATGAGAAAAATTTCTTTATATATTACAGAAAAAAGAAATATATTTGTATTATTATCTAACCCTTTACATCAATGCTAGCTAATTCTAAGAGAAATATTGAGTTATCTTCTACTCTTACTTATTGTACGATTATTGAATAATTACTTTTTATTAAAATTTATATTCACGGAATTATTATTTCTAATTCAGTATTAAATAAAAAATGGAAATTAATAAATAAAGAATTGTTATATTTAAATTAGTTTTAAATGAAATTTGATTTAGATTTAAAATTTTGTTAATAAATTGCAGGGCTCACTAAGACAATATTAGTATGTTTTATAATTTAATTTGAAGAGGTTTCTGTTGTCCGTGACTACTTAGAGACAAAGCTTTCATTATTTATTAAAGAAAAGAAATATGAAACACTCATATTATATTCTTACCCCATTACTTCGTAGTCACGATTTCTCCTCTAAGTTGACACCTTTAGCGCAGATCCCACGTAACTTTATCACCTTACTTTTGGAACAAAGTTAAAAAGAGAAAAAAATCTTTTTGCAGACTTTTAATTATGCATAATGTTCATCAAACTAAATTTCCTCTTGTATTTTTATTTCTCTTCAACCTCGTTAGAAGATTGTTTTTCTCAGTAGTTTAACACCTAAAATACAAGGAATTTTTTAAGTAAATGATTAAATCTGGGTAGAAATGCAACTTTGGTAAAATTCGCACGTGTCCAAAAACCATAAACTAGTTCATACTTTTCTAGTTAGCTTTCAATTTTAATGAAATCTTAAGAAGTTTTGAGATTTTTTTCAATATATTAAGAATGTACTTTATTCTCTATCACCTACTAGTTTATCGTAATAAAAAGAAATTATGGTGATTCATGGTATAAAATTGCATGGAAATCAAAGGAGGAATATTATATTCAGAACATTTTCATGTTAAAACTCTCATATCAGCAGTAAAATTTATTTCCTTAAAATAGTTTATGTTAAAACGCTCATATTAGCAGTAAATTTTACGTTCTTAAAAGAATTTCATGTTGAAATGCTCCTATTACCTGTAAATTTGACTTTCTTAAAATAGTTTCATGTTCAAATGTTCCTATTACCAGTAAATGTTATTTTTTATTACAAATAACCAAAATTTAATAATATTCATTTGTTATTAAATTCCAAATATTCATGAAATGCCATTGTTTAGAATTCATACTACTTAATATTATTATGTTCAAAATAATTTCTTGTTAAAACGCTCATAACAATAAATTATATTTCCTTAATATAGTTTTAAGTTCAGATTTCCATATTAACACATTTTTTATTTCTTTTTATTACTAATAACTAGAATTTAATAATATTTTTTATTAAATGCTGGTTATTCGAGGAATGCAATTGTATAGAACTCATACGCGAGATAATATCATTATATTCAAAATAGTTTCTTGCTAAAACGCTTATATATTTATTCTATTTCCTTAAAATAATTTTATGTTAAAATACTCATATTAATAAATATTTCCTTTTATTACGAATAATCAGAATTTATTAATATTCCTTTATTATTATATTTTTAAATTCTTATTAATCGTGGAATACAACTGTATAGAATTCATACGAAATAATATTATTATATTCAGAATTAAGTTTCTTGTTAAAATGCTCATATTAACAGTATCATTTTCTTATTGAATTCGAAACAAAATATTTGAAATGAATTTTTGGAAACACATCTCAAAGGTTTTTAATATATCCTCAAAATTAAGCAATTATTATTTAAATATATTTTTCTTCTTTTCCCTTAAATGTTTACAAAGAGGGAAATTATAAAAACTCACATCATGTATGTAATATATAATATGCATTCAACAAATAAACTTACAAAGATTTATATTTAACATTTATTTATCAATTCGTTTATATCAGGATTCCAGCGGAATTATCAACACTCTATGGCATATAGTTCAAGAGTTCATATCCTCGAGTCCAAAATTGAAACTCTCATAATATTTTTAATTTTAATTTAATTTGTAGCTACTATTTATGTACAGATTAGTGTTTGCAGAAGAACCAACAAACCAAAATCCTGGGCATGTTACATTAAAATTCATTTGTACAGAAAGATAAATTTAACATCAATAAGACAAATATTTTTGTCTGAGAAGAACAATTCAAAATATTTCTTAATAGTTTATATTTTTCAGAAAATTTCATAGATTCAAAACATTTTTACACATTTTTGAGAGTATGTTTGAAATTATATTAGATTTTAATAGTATTCCTGGAAAAATTCACTCTCCATTTGAAAGTATTAAATTTTAACACATGAAACGTTTAAAGTAAAGCTAAAGTCTGGCAATCTATTGTGTGACACTGGAAATCCTCTTTTAAAGTCACTCATTGTGTATACAAAGTAAAAAGCCAAGGAAACTCTCAAGCAACCATCTCAACAAAATACAGATGCAAGTAGCATAAAATTAGAGGCTGAGATTTCTAACTTTCAGCACTGCAAGTGCTGGAAGTAATGCCACCTTATTTATTGGGGCACCCAATGGGTGCGCCATCATAGCTCCAAAAGTTGGACTACATAATTTAAATACAGAGATCAAGCAGAAGACACACAGTTTTTTCTACCAACCTCAGAATTTATATTTCCCGTGGAGGACAGTGCACCTATGGCATATTTCATGTTCCCCTCCGGCCATTAGCCAGTACAGTTTGATTGAATTGGGATTCGGACTCACCATTTTCAGATAATAATAATGAACTTTCTCATCAACCATGTTACTAAATTCAATTGGTGACATAATCATTGTTACGCGTATTTATAAAAAGTGAGTAAATACTATTTACGTCTAGTGTAAAAGCGTCAACAAATACTAGAGACATTTCTGATAATTCAAACTTAATTTAGCCAGTATTTCATAACATACCCATGCGTAAATATGTTGTTTGCTTTTACTTAATGCATTTTAAATAAAATTCAGACAACATGATTCCAAGAATATATTACAATATTGTGAATACATAGGGGAATTTATCATTATTTTAAATATTTTTTTCTACTGTTGAAAATAATGAATAGAGTTTATTTAGCTAAAAGAAAAATACTAAGTAGATTCACAGAGCTTAGCAGATTAAGAGTTATTGGCTTAATTTCAATCGTAACAAACATAATTTTATTATAAATAATCATAAGCCCTATGTGACGTAAGACAGTAAATATACAATATCTCTAAAATATTTGCAATATCTATAAAAATGTGCAGCAATATATGCTTTTAAAAATTGTGAAATCTAAACCAGTCCCAAGAGAATAGGAAAAGAAAAATTTACCTTCTCGCTCTTTTAGTCACAATCAGTAAAATAAATGTTAAATGTTATTTATTTTTTTCTGACCGAATGGCTTGGCTTATAAGAGAAATTTATGTTAACCGCTAAATCGATAAAATAGTTATAATAATTAGTAAATGATGAATAGAGACGTTTATGGAATTTATGAGACAGTAATTATACGGCATGAATCTAAAAGACAGTAATAAAATGTATTTTATTTATTAATATGTATTCACATCAAATTATTTTGGATATTTTTAAGCAATGATAGATCTTAATTCGCTGTCTGAAATATAGGAAATGTATTATTACTCTCGTAAAAAATTTCTTGAATATAAGAATATTTATAACTATCATTTAATTAATATTCCATTAATTATTTCATTAATTAAACTCACCTTTAAACTGCTTCATAAATACAGCTAATTTGTAATAATAATGAGTCCAAATATTTTATTTAATAAATAATCAAAATTTATAGTTAAAACTAATCCTTTTTATTGATTTGTTAATCTATGACATATTCCCATATTTGAGAAACTTTTGTGCTTTATATATATATACACACATACATACATATATATATATATATATATATATATATATATATATATATATATATATATATATATATATATATATATATATATATATATATATATATATATATATGTTAACCAACTCATAAATTAAATTAAATTAATGTATTCATATATAATGAAAATTTCGCATGATTTATCAACAATGATTGCAGAAGTATTATATACCGGAGACTGTTAATTTTTTCAAACTTCATGAATTCATATTTTTTTAATATTTTAGGAAAATATCATGCAGTAACAATTCACCCTATATTTCAGCAAATTAGATGATCTTTAAAGATCAACTTCGTTGGTAGTCATTGATGACTGATGACAGTGACTCTAAAATGATTAGTACTTAATAGTGATTTTATTATAAAGATAGAAGAGTAACAAGTCAACAGTCATTGTTATTAAATGAGATGGCGCACAAAAAAGTGGACAGTCTGGAAAGAACTCAATCAAAGAGAAATATTGAAATCAATACTAAGCAAGTTCAATGCATCCAGTTTACCAGACCCGGTTAGAGTTTTAATTACAACAGTTCCTTTAAATTTTCCTTGAATATTATGTTTTAGTTTTCTATTCAGGTATAACCACAATATTCCATAGTTTGAAAAGCCACTGTACCTGGCACGTAACTAACTAACTAATAATGCTGTTCCCATAAATTCTCATTTTGTATCCTTCAGTCCCTGCCTTTTATATATACATATAATTAAAACACCACCATAATAATCACATCTGAATAAATGATGTATTTTGAATTCGATCTTTCCCAGTTTTAATGTAAAACTTTTCGAATGAAAAGTATTTTGCTCAGTATTAACTATAATTAAAAAACATGAATCTTAAAGTTATGATTTTATGCTTGCATTAGAAGGGATGCTTGGGGATCTTCTGAATTTACACCTAAAATCCATGGACACCGCTCTCATTACATATGAAAATTACACCGCGAAAACACCAAACATTGGATGATTAAATGTTTTATAAATGCTTTCTTCTTTTGTCGTATTGTTTTGTAAAGTGTGACAACAATATTAAATGTTATTTTCAGAATCCATCAAGGTCTGGTTATGAGTCAACTTTTTTTGAAGTGTTAAGTTATATATTTGGATCTCAGCCACTGTTGAACAACAAGATATATATATATATATATATATATATATATATATATATATATATATATATATATATATATATATATATATATATATATATATATATATATATATATATATATATATATATATATATATATATATATAATATTAATCTGTGTCAAACATGAATGCACATTATTCTTCCAATTTATTGTAGTTCTTTGACATTGCAGATTTATCAGTTCAATGTCCAAAAGCTCTTAAGGATATTTCGATGTCCTGTACCTAAAATGATTTATAAGGGAACATATTAAATTGATATTAGCCCTCATGAACTTATCGCAATAAAGAAAACATGGAAAACTTTCCGGCATCCATTCTGACAGATAAGCATGCAGAAGCGCAAACTCTCGTTGTACATTGACTGGGATCTCTCGCTCTGAAAGAACATTGTTCTGTCTCGAATCTGTGGTGAATTTATTCTACAATTCTACACTTTACACAATCTTGTGATCGGGTTGATTAGGAAAGCTCTTGGATTTTCAAACATATCTGTCTGTAATATACACGCCTACTTTATGCCTCTGTTATCAAATATCAGTTTCACGATACAAAACAATCTCTTAATATTACACTTTTATGAGAAGAGTTTCATCTCTCTTCCTTTTGTATTCACACAAGGTTAGAGAAAATTTAAAAAATTAAAATATCCATAATAATAACAATTTTTCAGCCAAAACTATCATTTTTTAGTAATTTTTAAATACAAGCTTGCTATATATTCTATAAATTCAAATTCAGTTAATGACCTTACATCTTAGTAGCAAATAGAAAATTTAGATTTCTTTTTCCTCTAAATGTATATTTCAAAATTTCTGAAATTCTTACCAAAAATTTAAATTAATAAAGTTTTATTATATATGTATATATATATTTATACATTTTTTTATCCAATGGCAGGCACACAAGGGTGTCTGAACTCTATGCCACAACAAAGCCAGAAACTGCTACTCATTTACCGTTACCCAGCGAGCACCTGTGAACCAAGTCACGAAGGCGAGTAGCGTTACCCGCGCCATACCACCACAAGCCCGTTTATAGGGCGGGCCACATTCATTCAACATCACAGAAGAAAAGACAGAGAAACACAGAGAGAACAGAGAAGGAAAGAAACATCCATGCTCGAACCGGGATTCGAATCCGGGACCAACAGCTCAGGAGTCAGGAACACTAACCACTCAGCCAATCGGTCGGCATTTATATATATATATATATATATATATATATATATATATATATATATATATATATATATATATATATATATATATATATATATATATATATATATATATATATATATATATATATATATATATATATATATATATATATATATATATATATATATATATGTATATATATGTATTTATATAAATATATATATATATATATATATATATATATATATATATATATATATATATATATATATATATATATATATATATATATATATATATATGTATATATATATATATAAATATATATATATATATATATATATATATATATATATATATATATATATATATATATATATATATATATATATATAAACACATAATGATTCAATAATGAAAAAAATCGCTCACTTGTTTTCGCTTATTTAGTGAACTATTAAGAACAATAGAAAATAAGAAACTGCATTCAGTCACTTTAATATTAATCAAATACAACTCATTTGTTCCATATATATGATTAAAATGGGATCATATTATCTCCAATCTCAACAAATGAACTGGGCTCTCTTTCTGAAAGATCTTCTGAGCAGAACCCCCTTCAGTTATTTTCTTTCAACCTAACAGAAAGACGGCGTGTTATTTTTTTACCATACAGTCGCTAATATTAATCCTTTGATACAATTATAGCTTTTCTTCTGAGTGCGTTTCTAAAAGAGGGGTGGTTCACTATGCATTCATGAAGGAAAGAAATCTATACATTACGTAAATGAAATTCCCCCCCCCATTCTTTCCAGAATAACGCGATTATGATAACTAATGCGGAGGAGCAGTTTTCTTTTCGACTGCATTGTTATTTATTTTTTTTAATTCCTTGGCCACTGCCTTCTCTTCAAAATCAGTTTTAATACGCAAACGCGAAGAAGGCTGTTTTATGTTTAGATTAGGAAAGTAACTTGTTTTGAAATCTTACGCGCTTCTCCAGCGTTTTCTTAGCTGGGCAAGTTGTTTGCTCCATCGTTTTTCTTTCTTATTTCTTAAATTAACTCAGAGATGCATGATGGGAATGAAGAATAATGTATTTGAGTAAAAAAGAAGGGGAAATATCATAGGGAGTAACGAAATATTCAACCTGCGATTTTTGGATAACGGCTTACAATATTTTTTAAAGGTATAAAAGTTGAGAGATTTTCGCTTAAATAAACACATTTCAGCCAGTTTTGACGTTCAGTTAGAATGTGCACGGTGCTATATTTTCTTCTGTGTTTTTGGAGATTTGTTTCGAATTCATTTCGTTAGGTGTGTTTTGGGGAATCATTTGTTTCTGGCGCTTGTTAAATTTAGTTTTTGTTTATCCTACGAATAAAGAAAAAATTTTTCGATGTATTTCATGCCTGATTTCCTATTTTTAACAACATTTTTAACTTAAATACTGGTGATTAAATGTTCAAAATTTCCTTTTATTTAATTCATATCCAATGGAAGCTTGTTTCATGTGACAAATGATGTTGTTTAGAATATAAATGGTTTTTTTGTTAAAAATCATTTTAGTTTAGTGTTTAAATATGTTATAAATTTTAACAAACATAATATATAAAAATATTATTTTAAATATAATGTGAGTTGTAAAGGCAAAATAGAAATAAGATGTTTATTTTAGGCTTAGCTGAAATGTAAGATTGACAACAAGAATACAATTTAAAGTTTAAGGCAGCAAGATGATTTTTTCAATAAAATTCATAAAAAATCTCTTGTAAACTGTAATTCTTCACATTCAATATACACGTACATATATACATATACTTTTCTAGATATGTACACATATACATATATTTAAATATATACTGAGCATATTTGAAGGCTAAAGATATTTCAATGACATCGACTTGATTCCAAAAGTATATTCTATTAAAAAATAACAACCAACTGCTTTACAATATATAAATCTCTAAGCAAATTAAACATATATTATCAATTTTGGATTAATAAATTAATAAATAATTTTAGAGAAATAATTAATACGATTAAAAAGTTCCCATTTAGTGTAAATGTCGATATATCCTTTGTATGAAATTGAAATTAAATATTAAAATTAAAATCTTGCAAGAAGTCTATTACTAGTCAAATGTATAATGAGAAATACCAATTATAACACTACACTTTTCATTGTGATTTACACATTTACCATTTGTTGGAATTATTAATGCAAAATCAATTACCTTGTTAGGAATAAACGTAACTTTTAAAATTTAAGCAAACAGCTTTTTCTGTATCATATCTTCACACAACAATCCAATCATCAACATAATCCATACTGAATTAAATACATAACTTAATATGAAAATTCCATTAAACTATTTATGTTAAACAAATGAATCAATATTGAAAATTGAAGGAAATATAATCAAAGTAATCCATTTAGAAAAATAAAATAAACCACATTTGCTTAGTTAAAGTGTTACCAATTCTAAGACAAAATTATCTTAGACCAGTTATACTTTAACTAAACAAAATTGATGACTTTATGAATAATATAATAATTAATTTAAAATATGAATTAAAAAATCAGTTTTCAGTCTTAATGAAGCGTACTTGTAATTTTAAAATGCAGGAACAATATGATAGAATATTATCCATATCATGATGTAAGTGCATGCACATTTTTATTTAGTTAAAATATGCACGTATTTTATAGATTTTGTTTAAACTACGATTACTATTTAAAATGATAATGAAAACCTCTTACATCGGGTAATTCTGTAGACTTATATATTGATTTCAAATTTTTGTGTAAATTAGACAGTATAAACAAATATTTTATTACACTTTTAATGATATATTTTTCTTTGTCAAGAAGAATATAAATATGGAATGTTTAATATTTGGATTTTTCGCACATATATTATAGCAAATAGTAAAGACTGTCAATATTAATGTTGCTTAAATTTTGCTGTGCGCGTATAATAGGCAAATAAATTTATTAAATACATTAAAGGCAATGAATTTTTTATGTTGTTTCAATTTAAAAACTCTTCGAAAGTTGGTTCTCATACGTCACTTTTCTTACAGTATAATTTTACTAGAGTGATTTGAAAAAAAATTATAAGAAATAATTTTTTTAATGAAAAATTCACATTTTTGAAATACTTAAATTATAAAAAAGAACGAATAATACTAAAATTAATAATAACAAATAGTTTTATGGAAAAAAACTAACGTACATTTAGCAATACCCAGCAAATTTTATATTTTATGAATATTATCTGAAAAAAACTTATAAGTATTCGAATGATAATTAGAAGTAAATCAAGTTACATGTGAAATAACGTAATTTGTTTAAATGTAATGGAAACAAAATAATTTTTATTCTTCAAATCTTAAAGTTTCCAAAAATTTCTTTTTTGAATAAACGTACAATATTAATGAAACATGTATTAATTATGTGTAAAATGTAAATTGAATTACAAAATTTTCAAAAAAAATAACAATAAATTTATGAATATTTCAAGATATTATTTAATGAATTATTAAAAAGTAATTTTATATAAATTTCCATTATTAATTATAAAAGTTGAATATATTAAAAGTGTAAAATATAATTTGTTTCACTTCAAATTTTACCTGGCAAGTACAAGGATAGTAACACATTTAAAGGAGAACATAAAATTGGTAAATAGGAATGAATTTCTGTTGATTTAGGAAATGTTATAAATTTATTCTTTGTATTATTAACTAACTATTACTAATTAATGATATATAGTTTATAAAACAATTGTATTATTAACTGTATATCATTATTATTATAATATTATATAGTTATTAATACTAAGTTTATTATTAAATAACTAATAATAAACTTTGTATTTTTAACTATAATATCCGAATATTTTTATTATATGCCAGTTATTTCTTACGTGATTGAACTTTTTAAAAAAAATTAAAATGAAATTTTGGTAGTTACTATTATAAAATGAATCAAATTGAATAAGTATTATATATGTATCGTATAAAGCGTCATCGTTATTGAGAATTTACCGCATCTGGTACTAAGGAGGGTTTAAATATTATTTAAAGGTCAAAAGAGGAATAATAAATAGTATTGGTTTTATTGGTTCATCAAATGCAAGTTAAAATCAATAGAATATACATTATTAAAGTTTGCTTTAATTTATGCTTAGTGATTACTACAATAGATTATGGGAGATAATTTTGTTAAGGTTTTTGGAGATAAAGATATTTATATTTAGCATATACTTTATTGCAGTCTTACGAAACTTTCATCCTTTTAAAAATATAAGCTGTAAAATTATATTTAAAATATTAATTTATAATCAACTAAGCGAATTTGTGTCAACAACAAATTAATTGATATTTACATACACTAATTTAGTTAAAATATATTTCATTTAACTCAAAATTGATTACTTCAATCAACTTATAAGACCCGAGATAAAATTAATACTAAATTATAAAATTATCTAAGTCATTTAAAAATATTTATGCATATTAAAATTGAATTCGGTAACATCATTCCAGCTGATATTCTTTAACAATGATGGACTTTGAAAAGGTTCCTCATAAGTCAGATATTTCGATGAAATTTAAATCTTAAATTAAAATCTTGCTTAAATTATTGAATTTCTTTAACAGTTTGTTACTTTGAAAACAAATTATTAAAAGAAACTTAATAATATGCAAATGTGCTTTACCTTTTCCATTAATTATAATTAAACATCTGAAATCTTAAAATGTGTAAGTTTAGTGATGTTTCTTGAATATTTATTTTCATAATTTCTTTCATCATGTGTCATTGGAAACTAGAACTGTATTTCTGATATATTTTAATGCTTATACATTGAGTCTTATTATTAGCATTTAAGAAGACGTATATCTAGAAGTTTTTGTTGAAACAGAACACATTTGTGCTTGGATTTCACACAATTCAATTTGTGCTTCAGATTGATATTTCGGAAAGAATCGGTGGTCTATTAATCATATTCTTATATTTATTCTTAATATGATTATGAATTTGATCGTTGAATATATTTAATAAACTCATTCTTCATAAAATAAAATATTTTGTGAATATTACTAAAGAGCCCACATGTAACAAATTATTTAATTAATTATTAGCATATTAAGAAAAACACAAAACTATTGTTTTTTTTTCTATTTTTTTTTGCTGTGATTTATTTTTACTATTTTTAACAATCATCAAACTATAAGTCCAAACTAAATTCGTGATTAAATTCTGACCTTTAATATATGCTTTTTAGTGTGGAACTAATATGCATTTTTTATACCAGATATTTGGTGAATAATAAAAATTTTTATAGAAATATTTAAAAAATATTAATTTCTTATGTATAAAGTGTTTATTGTTTTATTATAAAATTTAAAATTATTAAAGTTTATTTTTTAATTTATATGTATTTAATTATTTACAGCCAAAACAACTGCTAAATGTAATATTACATAATATATAATTCACCTGTTTTTGTCTTATTTCATTTGGATTACGCCTTACTTGACTTGTGTGATATTTGCCTAAATTCCTATTTCATGATTTGTCTCTTCTTATAAGAATTTTCAATCTTTTATTTTTTATCAATTTGGATAGCAATGTTAAAATAGCGGATGTGAAAAATATATTTGTAATTCTTTTTTCCCCTTATTATTATCAGTATCAGAGCTTTTCACATCTTCTCATAAATCTTTCTACGAAATTGTTTAATTTTGTATTTTGGATTTAATTCTATTGATTTAATTAATATTATAGCTTATGTATATTTTTATAACTGCATCTAGTAACATTTCACTTTTTTATTTATCGTTGAATTAAATATTTTAAAGATCTTCTAGAGTTACATATTTTTGTAATTTTCCTTAGTTGATCAATATTTTAGATGTTGCATCTTTTCATATAAAATTCGCAGCATCTGTTTTGTGCCTTTAAGAAACTATTAAATTATAAAATTTACAAAAATCCTTATTTTTCTAATGTGTATTTGTTTCCTTGCGCAAAATTTTAGTTTATATTTATTTTCTTTTTCTATGCTCATTTATATATATATATATATATATATATATATATATATATATATATATATATATATATATATATATATATATATATATATATATATATATATATATATATATATATATTTCTTATGGGAAAAATACAATTAAAATACAGATTGAAAAATTTAAAAATGTTGTAATATTTTATATTTTGAAAATATTACTGTTTGTTCTTTATTTGATCAATGATACTATTTCAGTATCGTCTTATAGACTTTTCTAGACGTCTATTCTTCCAATTGTAAACAACTATTTAGATACGAGTTTCAAAAGAATTTTTGTTGTTTTAAAAATGTCTTTTTTTATTTATTTTTTGGAACTTTACTCTCTAATTTAGGTAATCCTTTTCTTTTAAATTGAAATGTTATTTCAGTATTCTTGTGGATATTATTTTACATTTTGATGTTTAAAATTTATGTCATACAATCTGATTTCTTGAAACTCAAAATTCGTTTGAATATTCCATCATCATATGGTATTTATAAAAGAAATTGCGTTTTAAGTTTGATATTTAATCCAATTTCTTTTCAAATAAAAGTGACAGCAAATTAAAAAAATGTGATTTTTTAAAATTTTAAATAAAAGGATTTTTGATATATTCAATAATTGGTAGATGACCACAATCAATGTGATTTTAACATATTTTGTTCATTTGTACTTGCAGGCTTTGCTGAATATGACATCTGAATAAAGTTTTTTGCATAAGGTGTAACTGAATTTAAGCATTTAAATAAATTGTTAATTTAGAATAAAAGTTATAAATTGAAATGATGGGACACTTCAAGACAAAAAAACTGGTAAATGTTCTTAATTTGTTAAGTTTAGCAAAATTTTAATTTGATGAGAATAATAATTCTTACTGCATGTTGTATTTCTATTTGGATTCTATAACCTAAACAAAAAAGTTCTTGGTATTTTCACTTTGCAATTGAAGGAAATGAAAACCAGTATGCAGATAAGTATATGAAGTGGTTCTGACACCTATCAATCGAGAGTAGAAATATCTGTCATTATAAAAGCAGGTCCACTGCCGACATTCATACAGTAGCAAAGAGAAATGGAAGTGTCGAAGGATGTATTTTGGTGCTGTTTACTTTATATCTTCAAAGTTTGCTTGTCATCATTTGCATCAAGTTACCAAATATGTCAAACGTTAGGGGATAGTGTAGTGAATAAATGTAAGGCAAGACACTAATTTTACAAATTCAAGTCGGGAAATTTGTCCCAGTTTTATGAAGCTGGTGTATGGTGGACTAGTCATTTGTTCATTCCCTATGAGCTGCTACCAACGAGCCAAACGGTCACTGCGGATCTTTACTCACAACTATTGGAACATGTGCAAAGGCATTGAGAAAGAAGAAGGTAGAGCTGGTTAATTACAAAAGTCTACTGCTCTTGGCTGATACGCGAGGTCGCATGTCAAGCTGGTTGCAAAGAATATTATACTGCAACATAGTTGGGGAGTATCACCCTTCTTACTTACTTGAACTAGTAACATGGGATTACAATTTCTTCCATTCTCTGGACAATCATCTTAGTTTAAAGTATTTCACGAATGAAGCAGACTTGTGTCAAGCAGTCACCGACTTCTTTGAGATCAAAAGCCTAGAATTTTACATAAACAGGATTGCAAAACTGGAGACACATTTGCAGAATGTGCAGAATTCTGATAGCGATTACTTTTCGATGGCTAACAATAGGCTACGTTTACAGTAGGTCATATTCTTTAGAATCGTTAAAAACGGCAAGAACTTATTTTTGTTTACGTTGTACATGAATAATATTTAAAATGAAGTTAAGATTTACTTAAAATATTATTTCATTTATGATGAAACGATTTTTCAGAAACATTTGATAAACAATTATATTGAGCTTATTTTCGCGTGAGGTTATGATTCCTTGTTATGCAAAATTTCTTTTGATTATATTATCTTAACATGATTTTTATATAAAAATTGTTAATTTTTTAAACTAATGTATTTTAAACTAATGTATATATAATATAAATTACAAACGGAAGGGGCTGATTTTTCTTTACAAATTATTGGTATGTGATTACAGTTAATTAAATTTATAATAATTAGCAGTTTTTATGGTAAACACTCAAGATGATTCAAAATTAAGCCATATAAAGATGAAAAATTCTTGCTGAATATTTCATCTTCATATGGGTTTTATGTGAAGAAAATTATAAATAAAGTTATTGCTATTTAAAATGTTATTTATAATTCAATGTGAAGCAATGTTTCTAGATGAAAAATTGTTAGATAGTCATTTTAAATTTAAAGTCGAATAGTTATGATTTCATAATATAATTGAATTCTTTCTAAATAAACACCTTAATATGATTTTTGAATAAAAAATGTAAGTGAAGATAATATTTTTAATTTAATGTTTATTTAAATATTTGTGTGTGTGTGTTACAACTGGTGATGAAGTTGATTTTCAAGATAAAATGTTAGTAGAAAATTAAGTTTAAAATAATTATGAATCTTTGAAATTTGAAAGTTGTCGTTAAAAACCTGCCTTAATATAAATTTTGTAGAGAAATGTTTACAAATTTAATATTTTAAATAAAACAAATGCCTTAGCTGCAACTTAAGAGCATATCACTTTTAAAGTAAATTATTGGTAGATAATCGCATTTAATTCAATTTAGTACAACCAAGGAAAGAACTTTATCCGTTATGCCATAGATAAAGAAGCTTTACCAATTAAGTTTGAGCTCTTGAACCAATAAAAGTGTAATTACCCTCATAGTCTCCCAGACTACTCGATTAACCTGTTACAAAGTATTTAAAAAGTGATGCAATTGACCGAATTTCGTTTGAATATATATATATAGTTGTAATAATTTCTCTTAATCTTTAAAACTAAAAGAAGAAAAATTAGTTTTAGATAGAAATTAGTTATTTTAAGTAAAAATAACTTAAATAAATTTCTCTTTGATTCTCTAGTTCTTCATTTAAAAATTAATCTAATAAATTCAGTAACAGAAGCAGAAGAAGCAGTTGTGATATTTTACGCCAGTTCTATAACTTATCGAAACAATTGCGATATTAAAATAGTATTCATTGAAAATTCATATAATTTCGAAGATTACTTATTAACACTTACTAATATATATTTTTAGAAATCCCATTTAAAAAACTATTTTTTGAACCAATAGAAATCAAAAATCTGATTGCAGATTGTTAATTATTTTTTTAATTTCTTGAGATTTTGACTTGTTTTGTAGTTTGAAATAGAGGAGTCCGAGCAACAAAATTGCTTCCAAGGATGTTATTTTTACATTTTAAAAGACAAGAGCAAGTAAAAGCACTACAAACAAGATCTGATTTAAAAAAAACTAGTTAAATATTTAATTATCATGAAATAATTATTAAGTAAGAAGTATTTATTAATTAATTTTTAAAAACTTCTTTCAAGAAATGATTTTTATTGAAAAATGATTACATATTCATTTTGTTCATGCATTATATCTTTTCCTAACAGTGAACTAATGAAACACTTGAAATTTTATTTTCCTAGCAAATTTTTATTAATTTTTATCATTATCATGTGCGTTAAAATGAAACTTTTACCAGTCGATAAATTTAATTAAAACTAAGCTATTACTTTATTTACTAGTCGATAATTTTTACTTGTCGATTAATTTTCATAAAAAATTTATAGAAATGGTCAATTTGATATTATTGTTTTACTCTAAGAGAAGTAGTTACACTGTCAATAAATATAATATAAAAAAATTCCAAAATGCATTTAAAAGTTTTAAGGCCCTTATAAGATAAATAATTGATAATGTATTCGCAAGCCCAGTCTTCATTTGTAAAAAATAAATCCATACACACACATATGTTAAAAATTAAATATATATTTACTTTATCTTAAAAATTCTGTGTATGTTTGCACAACTTTTATACATTAAATACTAAGCGAAATTTAGTGAAAATATTACATTAATAAACTAAGTTTCAATAAAATACGGTGAAGGTTAACTAAATAATAGGAAGGCAGTAGAGGATAATGATAGAAAATAATTTAATTTTATTCTAAAGTATATATATCATATTCATGTTTAATACTGTAATTAATTTTTTCAAATCAAAAATAATTCAAATTAATTTTTTATGAATAAAATTCTGATTTCTAATTTTGATTACTTAACTTGTTCACATAAAAATTCTGAGATTGTTTTTCTCTGAGTATTAATTGTATTACAAATGTATGAAATGTTTTTTTTTAAATATTTACTATGTTGAAATATATTTTAGAATATTTTTAAATATTGAATATTATAATACTGATTATTATAATACTGATCAAATGTCTCTAAAGTCTCTTATGAAGGGAACAGTATGAGTATTTTAATTCAATGACATAAAAATTACAATGCGACTTAAATGAAAGTGGTTTGTTGAATCAAAATATGCTAAATATTTCATTATTAAATATTTACTAAAATAAATTAACATGAATGATTTTTAGAATAAAGTTAAATAATTTCTATATAAATTTTAAATATATAATTTTTACAATCATTGAAATTTACAATATTTGAATATATTTCAGCTTCGAAATTTATAACTCAAGTTTCTGAATCTTCAATGAATTTAATAATTGAGTGTAATATTTTTAAATATCAGCTAAAATTTTAAATTATATTTTTAGAACTCATCGAATTCCATTTAAATAAAGTAATAGGAATTAAATTGCTAAATAAATCTATGCAATTAAATTTTCATTACAATCACGAGAATCATTTAATTAATACTAAAAGTAAATAATCACATATACAGGGTGCCCCAAAACGACCACATAAACTGTGCACAGCTAGAATCCTTGTTAGGAATATATAAAAACTGCCGGAAGAAAAGTTCCAGTACGATCAAAAGTTTACGAGAAAAATAGAAAAAACAAAGTATGACGTCACTACCGGTGCAAGAAAAAAACACTTTATTGAACATATCAGCAACAGTATTTGCATATCTTTCCAGACGATAATGCTTAAAACGTTCGCCGCGCATATCGCGTCATGCTTGCGCGCGTTAAGCCGTCATAAAACTGGTATTTAAAATGCTACATCTTGCATCTAACGGTAATCTTCGTATGGTGGCCAGGTATTTCATTCGTGACTATTACGACATGTACTTGAGGTAAAACCGATGTAATGGAAATGCCTTTGTTTCCAGCATGATAGAGCTCCGGCGCATTTCTGTGCTCCTGTACGTGGTTGCCTGGATATGGAATACCCCGGCCGCTGGATTGGACGTGGGAGTCCGGTTCTATGTCCGCCAGATATTACACCGTTGGATTTTTTTCTAAGAGGCCATCTAAAGGAACTGCTGTATCGAGACGTAGTGCCAACACCAATGGACTTAGTTGCTCTTCTGCAAGTTGCTTATACTTCGGTAGACCTCACGATGCTGCAGCGTGTGATGACAGCCATTCCACGGCGTGCTCAAGCCTACATCAAAACTCAAAGCTGACACTTTGAACATCTGCTTTAAATTATGTATATACTGCTGTTGATATGTTCAATAAAGTGTTTTTTCTTGCACCGGAAGTGACGTCATACTTTGTTTTTCGTATTTTTCTCGTAAACTATGGATCGTACTGGAACGCTTCTTTGAGCCGTTTTTATGTACTCTCAACGAGGAATCTAGCTGTGCAGAGAGTATGCGGTCGTTTTGGGACACACTGTATAGTAATTATTATATATTATAAATGTTTGAGAGATGAGAATTTATTTGGCATTTGAAGAAAATTATCTTAATTTGCTAAGTAATGTTTTAATGGATAATTCATTCAAACATATTTCCAAACTGTTTTTTTTAATTAATAATTCTTACAGCATTATTTATTATTGTGGAAATTTTAGCTTAATTTCATTATTCAAAATATAAATAAATAAAATGTGTAGAAAACTCTAGCTTATCAAGGATTATTTTTATTTAATAACAAATCATTATGCTTTTCTTCTGTAAGTATGCTAAGTTAATGACATTGATCTTTAATAGATGAGAGTTGTTAGAAAAATTTAATTAAAGTCATGAATACTTTTAATTTGAAATATCCTTCTATTGAAGAATGTTTTTTCATTTTATGTATTTAAATATGGATTTAAATTATATTTAAAACTCCAAATTATGCTTATATAAAAAATGCAAAAGTTTTTAAATATTAATGTAGCACTCAAGAGAGTACACGCCTGGGGCCTGAGCAGCTACCAGGCGCGTCGGCAGGTGGTGGATCGCCGAACGTCCTGTAGGAATGACAGGATAGCCTTGAATATAAAATCAGAGGCCACGAACCATCTCCCGTAAACCCTGGTGTTATGTGACCCGTGCCTAAGGCTATTTGAACCGTGGTAATGGTGTCTTAACGGAGACTCTAGTTGCCTGACGAACTTCTGGAGTTTTTTTGCCTTGACCAGTTTATCAGGCAATGCTGGGTTGACTGTTATATTACCTGAGCTTATTAATTGTTATCTTGTGGCTGAAAAGAGACAAGAAATAACAAACCTTTCCGCATTTGCAGGTGATGCCTCTGAAGTAGACCTTGCTGAAAAAGACAAGGGAACTCAGAGGCAATCTAGTTAAGCGGCAGCAATGAATCCTTCACAGGAGGTAGAAATGACCTCCAAACGATCTTCTTCTGGTAAAAGTCAGGAAGCTATCGCTAGCATGACTGATTCTCTGTCCAGATGGGACTGTTTCAGCAAGTCCCTATCTGCAGGAAATGTCATACGCAAGAGGAAATGGCAGAGCATATCATTTACGAATGCGAGGCTCTTGTCCCCCTCCCTAGATTAACTTCTTTAGGCATCATCCATACTACAGAGTTACACCTAGACTATATTAAAGGACTTGAACTTTATTAATAAAGTGGATGACCCGAGAAACTGGAACTAAGGAACATTGGGTATGGAGTTAACAGTACAAAATGCTGATAAAAGCAGAGGTACCCAATGACATACAAACCCAACTCTAAGAAGAAGAAGAGTGGACACAAATTCCAGAATAAAATTATTTTTACCTTCATAAAATTATAAATTATGTAAATTAGTAAACATAATGATTGCCGATATTTATATTTTTCATTCGTAAAATATCTTTCAACATTTAGCTTCTGTTATTACCTATGACATTTGGACAAGCCAAGCTCGCTCTGCCGATGGCTATGCGAATTTAAGTCAGTAAGGTGCGCCTTTCGTTTAACCAGAGCACCACGAAATTGAAAGTACGACTTTTGCAAGACTTCTCCGATATTGGGCAACACCTGAGGATCCACTCTTTCAATTTTGAAATTGATCTGGAGAGATGAAATTTACTCCAGACCATTACACCCATGATAACATGCCAACGACTGATCACAGGACTTTTAATTCCACATATTTAACGAACACGTATATTGCGTGTATTTGGTGGGTGTTTAGTCATTGTTAATCAAACCCTTCCCTACGGGGCATTGTGCAACATTCCCTACGAAATCGATTAATTGTGCACTAATAAAAAATTGCAAGAGATGACATATTTTGATAGGGTTTTCTATTAAAATATTCTCTGTGCACAGATTTTTCAAATTGTTTAGGGATTTACCAGAATTATAGTTTTCAATCAGCACTGTATTCTACAAAAATGCTAAATACATTCTCTTTCAAGCTCAAATCATGATTAATAATTCATTTGTATTGTCATAGGACTCATCTTTGTTTCAAAAGAATTTATGGTTACCAGGATCAATGAAGAAAAATATAATTCTCGATTGATAAATTTTAGTACATTATCATCTCTTAAATATTTAAATATTAAATAAATTATTTCAGATTTCCTACCCTAAAAAATTTTGTAATCAAGGTATTTTTTTAAAAGCACGTGCAAAAAATTGAAATTATCAACTAATTTAACTTATATATGAGATAATTAGAAGTGACTAAATATTCATAAAACGATCATAATAGTTTTTAAAGAATAATAAAAATGTATAATTTAGTGAAGATACGACTCACTAATGAATGAATAAAACTATTAAAAATGCAGAATAAATATGACTAAAAATTGTAGTAAACAACAATTTATTCATGCTTCGATTTTTAAAGTTTATTTTCTCATCTTAGAATGCTAGATCTAAATCTAATTAAACTGAATAATTCATTCTCATTCTCAACAGTTTAAGCGTTTTCAGTCCTGTTCAGCCTCTTTCTTAGGTTTATTATTTGTTCTCGTTCCCACACACACACAATGATTCACTAAGTTCTTTACTTCTTGGTCCTTTACATCCTTTAAGAAATTTAAGCCATGCACTAGGAAACATTCGAATTCTTATCTGACAGTTTCCATTTTCTTAACAATTTTTCCACTATTTCCATCATCTCTCACATGAATGATTCCAATCGTTACTGTTTGATATTTTCTAAGTTCTAAAAGTTTAGAAACATGAATATATAATTATTTATATATTTATCGTTCAGATTTTAAACTAGTTTCTTAATTTTTTAAACTCTTTCCCGTTTTTTGAAGAATTCGAATCAACATCTCAGATTCAGTTGAACTTCCAAATGTCTGCTTTTCATTTTTTGTTTGATATTTTCATTCTATATTTTTTTAAAAGCTTGAATAATTATATGCATTTTAATCATACTTGATTGGCAACAGTTTATTACTTTTTTTATTTCTTTTTAATCGTTAAAAGACAAGCCGGTCAATCAGATTCAGAAGAATTCTTATTTGTTTATTCTCTACTGTCAGTAATTTTCCACGTTTTCCATCAATTATTTAGTAATTGTAATTGATTTTAATTATTTGACATCTTCCTGTTTTACTTAAAGTATCTACATTACTTTTAATATTTAATAAATATTTGTAATTTTACAATTGTATTGTTCCTAATCGCTTACAATGATAACAATTATTTTGGCATAGCAGATACAGTGTCAAAAGTATAAAAAATATTTAATAAAAAAAAAAGTGCTAGTTATTTTCTATCAATATTTAACTTTCATTTTAATTCATACTACAGCAAAGATGGGTGGTTGTAAGATGTTAACAAATGAATTTAGACTATTGAACTTAATAATTAACTATATTTTTCTGAGTTTTTACTTCCAAAAGAAATTTTGATAATACTCATTTTAAAGTAGATCTTGTTAAAAAAATACTAAGGTTTTGTAAAAAAAAAAGACAGAAAACTATAAATGGAAATTATACCAAAAAAAAAAAAACATATACAGACATTGCTCTAACTTTCAGAGATATTCAGAAAGAAGATACCAGAGTCTCAACTTTTCTTTAAAAGTATTTTTCCTTTTAATTCCAAATCTGGGCTGGACAAGGAAGGTATGCATTATGTTTTCGAAACTATGATTAAACAAAAAAATTAATTCTGGCACAGTGGATAAGGGAAGTATCATCTTGATTGGGGCAGTCTCCAAAGAATGCACTTAATCAGTTTATATGAACTTACTCCCTCCAATGTTCACTCCTTAAACAGACATAGATATACGAAATGGAACACCCGGTCTGTACCTTAGGTTATCAGGTATAGCTCTATCACGTAATACATCTGGTGTGACAGAATTGTCACAAAATTTGATAACAAAATTGAATTTCAATAGGTCTCTAATATTTGAAATGAATAATTTGACAGAAATATAACATCAACAACAAAACATTTAAAAAAGTTTCACTTTGGGAGATGACATGAGTTAAATATTGTAATAAAATTGTGAAAACGGATTATCCTAACACTCCAAGTAACCTTGGTAAAAAATACAAATTAATTATCTTGGTGATGGTCATAGCAGACGATATAAGTAGTTTATAATACAAATATGCAAGCAATATAATTAAGTTTAAGTAGAAGAGTATAAAATAGAGCAAATAACTGGGACAGATTTTCAATAAGTACTAGTAATTCCCTCATGCTTTAACTGTGTCCTTTAATTTAACATCACAATACTAAAAGACTGCATTGTCTACACGCAGATAGTTAAGATTACATATGCATGAATGGTATCTTATTGAATATTTAACATTTGCTGTAGGAGATAAACTGTAGAATAATTAAAGTATGACAGATTACAATCTGCTGATTCAGTTAAAATTTTGCAGCAGCTCAGTCTGTGCACTGTAGTAACCACGATTAAGAAAATTATTGAACAAAAATATAATTACAATTCAATAAATAATAAAAAGGCTTACAAAAGTGAATAAAATATATAGCAAATTATTTTACCACCACTCTAACATTAGGAGAAATAATAATGAACATATATTGTACTAAATTTGCTAAACAGGGTATTTCTGAAGACTCAAAGCAAACTTGAATATAAACCCCCAGTTTTATATATAGTAGTTAGATAGAGGGAAGTGTTATATCACATGACGCACCATAAGAAGATTGTATTAGAAAAAGAGCAAATATATACTAATAGAAGGTAAACGTAAAATGACAGTCATATTCTCTAGCTATAGGTTGAAAGTTTTATACTAGAAATTTTTGCAGACTTTAAAATGAAAGGAAAATATGTAGAAAGGATACAATTTCGCTTATATCTTGTAAATATTAACAGCAAAATTTTAAATTAATAAAATTTTCCTGAAAATTATACTTATTCTGATAATACTGTAATTTATAGTCGAACATGGAGATCCATTAAATAGAGAAAACTAAGAAAATGAATGTTGTTTAATTTACATAATTTGGTACTATATATTCCTATTACATTTGTCTTCCAGGAAGTAATGCTTCCAAAGATGAAAAGACTAAAAAGATAAATTAATAACATCTAAAATAATATAATATATGTAATAGTAGAGATTTAATCTAACATAATTCATATTTTAATAAATTTGAACTCTTAACTTTTATACATTGATATTATACATAATGTTTTCATACTTAATTATTCAAGAATTAAACAAGTTTGAAATTGTTTAAAAATTTATTTTTATAAATCAGTTTTATGTGTTTTTACGATTAAAATCTTTTTAAAATAATGTATTTCAATTCGCAATATTGTATACTTTATTTTTCGTATTTATATTTTTATTGAAATTAAAATTATAAGAAGAAAAAATCTAATTTCTGCGAAGAAAGGATTATCAAGAAAACAGAAAGATGAGCTGTTAATTTCACAGTGAATTTAAATATTTAAATCTTTCTTTAACCTCTTTAAATCTTTCTCTAAAAAGAAATGTTTACCTATATTTTCAATAAACAGCTCCTTTAAGGTTAGATACAATCTATTTGATTTGAGAAGTTTATAACAAATGAAATATCAATAATTAAACATAATAAGATAATTATTGATATTCAGAAAATAAATATGTATTTAATTCTAACAGCGATTTTTTCGCTGCTAGCTAAAGTGAAACAAATTCTCCCAATTAAGTGAATTATATTATATTATATTATTAAAAAGAGAAGTGAGCTTAACTATGAAGCAGCTAGTCCATCAGAACTCGATATTTAACTTAATAGATCTTATTGATCTTACAAGAGATTCAAATGTGTTAAAACTGTCGGTGGAGCTTTTAAGTTCAGACTCAAAGGCTGGAATCTAATTGAATATAGGTCAGCATTTATCTTATTCGACTTCATTATTTTAAGGACTACTTCTTTGAAGATTGCGATGTAATTTTATGCATAATATTTGTTTAGTAATCAATGCTCTTGGAAATCAACTCCAGTTACTTGACTGGTTATGGTTCATAGACTCTTCGAAAGTTAATGTTAATCTACGAAAATTAATAGGAATGTTAGCACATAAAGGGAAATGCATTCCATCAAAATACCTGTCACGCATGGTGTTGATTGTAAATATATGTATATAAAATAAATATTATATATATATATATATATATATATATATATATATATATATATATATATATATATATATATATATATATATATATATATATATATATATATATATATATATATATATATATATATATATATATATATAACTCGAGGGAATATATTTTTACCTATTTTACATATAAAATTGGGTCGACCAATGCCTGAAGTGTTTAGGTTTACTGACTCCTAGGCTGTGGGTTTTGGGTTCAAATCCCGGTTTGGGCATGGATATTTCTTTCTTTCAGTTTTTCTATGTTTTTTGTTCTGAGATGACATGTGAATCTGGCCACCCTGGGTTTATGGTGATATGGCGGGGTGATGCTATTTGCCTCTTGGTTCACAGGTGTCCACAGGGTAACGATAAATGGAGACCAGTTTCTATAATTGTTGTAGCGAAAAAACATATAAAATTGGATCTGAGGAAAAATTTTGTAAAATAATGGACAAAAATTTTGCTCTTATTGTATCTGAAATCTAAATTTCTTAAAATAAGTGTAAAATTGAAGAAAGGAATATTTACAGGATTGGAAATAATATCAATAACAATACATTAATATTTTTAGAGCTATTGAATCCATCAGAAAACACAGCGGGGAAATCATTCAAAAGTATATGCGAATTTCTTTGTAATAATAAAGAAGAAAGACTATAAGGAAAACCTGAGTGGTCTTCTGACATTATATAAATGCATTTCTTTATGTTAGTTTAAGTTATGTTTATAATTTAAAATTATGTCATAAGAAACCCTGTTTGATCTGAAAAATCTATGTACGTATTTAAAATAATCGAGGAAAAGTTAATAAGATTCTCACTTATTTAGTCTTAGCAAAAGAAAAGTTTTTTTTTTTGGTAAAAATATTGTTACATATAAATGCAAAATTAAGTAAAGTTTACCAAAAAAATAATAAATTAAAATAATTTTACTTTATGATCTAAAGAAATAGTATAAATAAACTAAATTATTTATTGGAAAATAATTAATGGTTTCCAATTTGTAGAACAAGAGAAAAAAAACAAGTATAGAGAACTGGTCATTTATTCTTTAATTAATGTATTGTGAAGTAATTTCATGTGACTACTTGAACTTACATTCACATGGAAGTTTCAAAGCACGCAAAAAGATTATTAATGATTTAGTTTCATGTCAAAAGTACTTAAACATCCAAAGAAAGTAACTATTAAACACGACTTTCAGAAATATATAAAGTTTAGTTGAATTACTACAACGTTTAATATCAAACATTTCAAACTTCCACATTTAAGAAAGTCTCTTCTTTGATTAGTCACATTACATTGAATTTGAAATTGTATCTTTCTATGTGTCAAACGTAAAATTTCTTGTTAATAACATTTTTTAAAAAACAACAAGGATTTATGATATAATTTTATGATGTGATATGAAAGTGCTACTTTAACCACTTAATTAAGGTTATTTGTGAGGAAAAGAGTTACCTAATTGTTCGTAATCAGTAATTTGTGAAAGGCTTACTATTTAACTAAACTTTTGCATTTAGTTCGTAATGTAATTTATTGAGATCTAATTGATTGCAGTAATCTAATAGATAACTTTCTGTAATATAATAACAATAATGTTAAAATAATTACCATTTTATTAATTTATCATTATTTTATTACATAAATTATTGTTTATCTAATATAAGTACATATTCAAAATAAATAAAATGACTTTTTTAAATCTATCTATAGGGGTTTTCTTCGATGGAAAAAAATACATAAACTACTTTTAAATATAACATTGATTATTTTTCCACTTTTTCAAAAAGATATGAATTCTGGTAGTTAATTATCATTTATTCTTCATTATCTTAATTAATTTCCAAACAGTGTGTGTTGATTGTAATCCCAAAAACATGGCTTAGTGGTAGAATACTCACAATGGTGTAGAAAACCTTGAGTTCGATCCCTGCGACCGTTAAACTACTAGGATTAACATCCTAGTAGTTTAACGGTCTACTAGGATGTTAATCCTAGTAGTCAACTAGTAGTTTAAATTTTGTATGCACATCTGGTGTGTAAAACATTTTTTAACAGTTTACAGCTTGACAGTTTACACAGTTTCTTCTTTTATGACACATAAATTCTACAGAATAAATAACCATTTCTATATTCAATACCTAGTACCAAAATTAAAAAACCTTCCAACAGATGCTATGGTTACTCTGTCCACTACCTGATATTAGAGAAAGTCATCGAATTCATGTTGATGTTACTACTTATGATACTTAGACAAGCCAATCTCGCTACCCGACGGCTATGTGAAATTAAGTCAGAAGGGTGCATCTTTTATTTAATCAGAACACAGCAAATGTTAAAGTATGTCTTTGCTCTAAGACTACTCAGATAGATGGCACCACCATAGTATCCACTTCCTCAATTTTGATTTTGTTATAGAGGGGAAGGAAAATTTTTTCAGACCATTATTAGAATTGTAACTACTCAACTTCCGACCACAGGAATTTTGATTCCACAGATTTAACGAGCAGAATATCACATGTACTCGTCAGTTCTTTAGAGGCATTGGGAATCGAACCCAACAGTTCCGGATGCAAGTCTGATGGTCTGACCACTAGGCTACCATGGCCTTTAATCAAAATTCATACGCATACTTTCCGCATCCAAGTGATAAAACAATTCTCTTAACAGCGAGTGGTCCTAAGTTCGATATCAGCAACTATTCAACTGTGTGAAGTGGATCTTGTGCATGCATGTCTATCAGAGTGAGTGCTTGGAAATTTTATGGATTATCTACCTTTTGAAACTGCTTACTATCTAAGAAAATTCCATTGGAATGTATTTTGAAAATGTCTTGTAATATACTTATATCAGTTTGATTACCTTCTACATGGCGTCAAAACCATTAACAAATGAAAATATATTACTTGAAACTAACAATTATTATACGTTATGTTAACTTCCTAATTATGATGTACTCAAATTTTGAAGTTTTCTATGTTCATCACTCAATTCACTTTTTACATACAGTGGTTAATCTTAGAATTATATACATATTTCAAATGATTAATAATGCCCATTTTCTGCTTGAAATAGAATAAACAAATTATTCCATTGGTGGACGAGAAACTTAACTTTCACTAGTCAGGAAAAGAAATGTTAAAAATTGCAAACTAAGCTTTGAAACATAAGCTTTGATTTATATCTCAAATCTACAACACGCTATTAAAAACTATATTGTAAATAACCGCAAACAGATTAACTGAATATAAAGCTAGTCTTTAACTGTTGGTTTGACATCTGAGGTCATGTGCAAAAATAATATATAGATATTGCAAGTTTATGGTGTATATGAATGGATTTATTTGTTTTACCAGGACTTTTATTTATTCTTTCTTTTATTTCAAGGACTTTTAAATAATTAAATTCAAGGATTTTTTAAACATTCATTTTTCTAAAGCAAACAAACACACAATTATGAATTTATTAACATTAGTTAAAATTTATTGAATTTATTAATATTGGTTACATTAGGAAGCTATTCCTATAGAAAGGGACTGTTTCGTTATTTATCAAGTATTTTTTTTAATGTAAGGAACCTGATAGGCACATTGTTTTTCATAAATCTCTTTCTCATATTTTTCAATAATTTTCTGTTCAAAACCAAATAATATATTCATAATACATGAAAGCATTCCTAAATGTTTTCGTATTCTATTGTCACATATTTGTGTTATCTACTTAAATTAGTATTTGCAAGATTTGTAGTAATACATTTTTTGTGAATACATCAGCACCTACAACGCACACTCAAAGAGTATCCTTCAAATATAGAATACGGTGTTATTAATTTTCCATTCATAAGCTGCCAGATTAATATTTTAACTTGAGCATTATTTAAGTACTGATTTTAACTTTTGACATGAATGCTAGTTGCAATTTAGTAATCCATTGAAATCGTATGTTCATGTCTGGTTAGTAATCATGAGGAAAAAGCGACACTACAGTGATAACGTGAGTGATTTTCATATGTTCTGAACTGTAAAAAATTAAAGCATTAATTATTAAGAATCCCAACACATTAAATAATTAAAGATTAATCATTGAACGTTTCCAATGAAAATTAATTTAAACAAATTTATAATACATTTATAATTAGTTCCACATAAAAGTAAAGTAATCAATACTATACACAAGCACACACACACACACACACACACATATATATATATATAGTTGTTATAGCGGTTTTGTGGTACTTTTTACGTTTATATATAGTCCCAATATATTTTTAACGGTGGGCACTTGAGTGACTAACCCTTCGCCACAACAAGGCCGGAAACTGCTACTCATTTGTCGTTACCCAGCGGGCACCTGTGAACCAAGTCACGGAGGCAAGTAACATTACTCGTATCCTACCTCCACAGACCCCTTTATAGGGCGGGCCACATTCATGCATCAACACACAAAAAAGGACAGAGAAACACAGAGAGACAGTAATATCCATGCCCGAACCGGGATTCGAACCCGGGACCCACAGCTTAAGAGTCAGGAACGCTAACCACTCAGCCATTGGTCGGCCCAATAAAATAAATAAATACATAAACACATATTTTTTGTTTGAAGAATATTATGATATTTATGGCATTTTTTATATTTTTTATTATGATTATGAAACATGAATTGCAAATTAAGTAAAAAATTAACATGAATCATAATTCATTTTTCAAAATTTCATATATACCTTGCAAACATTATATATTATATACTTCTAAAGCTTTGATCAGTTTAAAAAGAATTTAATAAAACAAACTACTCATGAGTCAATAGGATTAAATATTAAAAAAAATTATTTATTTCTCAAATAAAAATGACATGATTTTATAGAAACATTAAAAAATATTAATCCTTTCATGCAGTAAAAATATTTATTACATTAGTTTTGAATATATAAAACAAGAAATATTTTATTCTTCATTTTTCATTTGCATTACACTATTTATTTTGCAGAATTAATTTTAAAAAAAATAATATTGATTAAGGAAGAAATATAATTAATAGAGTGTTTTTTTTTCACCAGTTATATGAATTTTCATTTTTCTTTAAATAAATATTTGATTCTTTTTCAAAGAAAAGAAAAAACAAATAACGTTTTTTTATTTTAAAATATATAAAATATTGATTTTAAATCATTGAATATAAAATATTTTATTAACGATATTTTATGCATATTGAACTTGCTTAAATATCATATTTTATGCATATTGAACATGGCAGCCTTAACTTTAAAAAAATCATCAACGAGATATAGAAGTTGAATAGAATTTAAAACCCTTCACGGCTTCCTAAAAGTCGTATATTTGCTCCTCGTATTATGAAAACATTTACCGAGAGTTAGACCTATTCAATTTCGAGAGCGCTGTATTTTTAGAAGTATATCATTGTTATTATTTACTTTGCATGTCTCCATAAAACGCTCTTAAGTCTCCTATCAAAAGTGGCCCTTTACTCATCTGAAATATCCGCAAGGCATGCACCAGAAAAGATAGATGCAAGGAGAAAATAACCGACAGTGAATAAGACCCGAAAAAGAAATAATAATATGAAGTTCGCGAAATGTGACGTCACGTTGTCACGTGGCTCCTGCGAATCGAAGCGCGCGCCGCCAATCTACCGCGCGGGTCACAAAGAACTGCAGATACGCAGACGAGAACTCTTCGACCTCCGCGGGAGAGTAAAAGAGAATCCGGAATTAAATCGTTTGGCGATCAGAAAGAAAAAACAATAAAAAAAACATTTCTCTGTTCCGAACGGCAACACGTATTTTTAATTTTCCTGAAGGGCAGTTATTTAAATGCAATTTTTCGTCAGTGACAGATTGATTTACCGGGTGTCATTTTGGAAATATACGCGAAAGATTTCTTCCTTTTTACATGATTCTCACATGTTTTGAGACATTTATCTAGAAATCAAAGTAAATAAATACTTAAACTCCATATTATATTATTTATATCTTTGCATCATCATGGGGCCCGGCAGGCCATTTGTTTATATGCGACGAAATAACAGTTTTAATCATCAAATTTCTATAAACACATTGTATAAATCTTGAAAAGTTGTTTTATGGTACTGATTGGAGTTTTTGGAAAAAGTGGGAAAATATATTGCATCTGATTACAAATTTATTATTTGACGGAAGCATGGTTACTTACAAAAAAACGGATAATATGTGGAATGGACTTGGAAATAAGTGTGAGAGTTATCAGTTTGGTAATCAGTTGTCCCGGGACAGAAAAGTTCGCTCTCGGCTTAGAGGAATTAGGCATGGATTTATGAAAAAGCCTACTTCTAAATTTCACGCACTGCTGGGACTGTCTTTCTGCGTTCTACATTTGCTAAGCATTGGTAATGCAGGTAAGAATTATGCAATTTCAAAATATTTTCATGTAATTTATATTATAAATACTGCTGTTATTTCAATTAATTAGTGATTGTTTTCAATTGTTCTAAATTTATTTTTATTTTAAATGAATCTTTTGGATATTTCTTTCGGGTATTTAACATGCATTTTGTATCCCAAGGTAACTGTGATTATATGCACTCTAATATATTAAAAACTTTAAGATATCCCAAACATTTACATGATGATTTTAACATTTACTTAATGCTTTTAACTTTTAACAAAGTGTTAATAAATAATATATTATTAACAGAATATATGTGTGTATAACTGATTCGCATGCATTATATTTTTTTATAATATAAAATGTTATGAAAACATTTAAAAAAATGTTTAAATTATAATTTAATTTAATTTTATTAGGGAATTCATTTTAAATAAATAGCATTTTTCAAAATTTATAAATACAACATGGAAATTAAAAAAACAATGAAAACTAAATTTCTCTAGATCTCACGCAAGGATGTGGGAATTAATCAATTTTAATATTAAACATAAAATTAGACTAATATATGAACACAATAACCAATATTCACGTTATATTATATTACATCGCAAAATACACAACATTATATATCATTCCCATATTTTAAATTTTTTAAGGAATAAAAATATTTATTAAAATTTAATATATATAAATTTGGAAAACTATACCTTTCTTGTTTTTAAAGATTTTTTTATATTATTGTTCATAAAATGCATAAATAAAAATTATGCAATTCACTAATGTGTCTTTGCAAATATTTTCTGAAAAGTATTAAATTAAATTCTTCTTAAAACAGATGTATTTTGTATGAGAAATGCATTTCAATGCAGTATTATATTTCTGTATATTAATGATATTTAATTTACATATTCTGTGTCAGTTAAACATTTATTTAGTAAGATTTTTTAACATCTTTTTATATTTTTTTCACTATTTATAGAAGAACGTCAAAATTCATTGATATTTAAGATTTATCATAAACATATATTTTATATTAATATTTGGATTTTATGACTGAATAAAAATGTTCTGTAATTTACTGTGAGAAATTTATAAAATTTTCTTATAAAGATTTTTAATCAAAGTTTGCATTTCAGAATAAATAAAATATTTTAATGAACATTTATATTTTTGTACATTATTGCAGTTTCATTTATTAAAAAGAAGAAAAATGTTTTAAAATGTTGATTTAATTTACATTTAAAATCTTTTGCATACTCAAATAACATTTTTTCATTAATAAAAATATTTTATGGAAATTTTGTATTTATTATAAAATTTTAATAAATGCAAAAATTATTAATAATAATAATCATTAATAAATAAGAAATATGAACACATTCTTGTGTAATAACATGAAAAGGAACATTAGAAATTTATTCTTAAAATTCTTAAATTAACAAAGGAATTTTAGAACAAAGAAAATACTCATAACGCACATTTATATTATTACGACTGCAGTTTCTTTCAAAAGCTGAATTAATTATATATTTATTTTATTTAGAATTTGAGATTTTTGCACACTATATTTTACAGCTTTTTTATTAATTTATTGAATTTTGTTTAATGATAATTTATATTTATTACAAAATAATAAAATTCTATTCATTATGCAAATAAATATAAACACGCAGTTATCATGTAAAAGATTTATTTTTAATTTCTTCTTAAAACTCTAAGACAAAAACATACAACTTAGAATACGAAAATCACTTTAAATATGCTTTGAGTTTTTGTATATTGCAGTAATTTCATTTAAAATATGATAAAATCGTATAATTCCAATCGTTATTTACATTATAGATAGAGGTTTGTGCATTCTGATATTCTTCAATATATTTTCACTATCTAAAATTAATTTTATTAAAAATCATTTATTAAAAAATAATATTAAAATTTTTTAAAATAAAAATAAAACGACTTTTAATAATAATAATTAATATAATAAATAATGTATAATGAAAAATTCAAATACTCTTTTAAGTTATAACTTAAAAAATTACTAAAAATTACATTCTAAACCTATAAACTCAAATTTCTCATTTTGGAGTTAGGAAACTATCTGGAATTTTTATTTTAACTTATAATAATGTAAATTCATTTTAAAATGTCTTAAAATTGGGCTTATTGAATAGCTTCTTTTATTCATTTTTTTTTTTGCATTTTGCATCATTCAATTTGTTTTTACTAATTTGAAACTATTTTGTCAAAGTTGATTTTATATTTATTACAAAACATAACTCTAAAATATTTTGGTAATAATATATAAGTCTTAAATGAAATGAAAATATTCTTATAAGGTATCGCATTTTAAAATTTTTTTGAGATTTTCAAATTTCATGTTAAATGTCTGAAGTTAAAATATCCATTTATGAAAAAAGGATGCAACTTTTAACACTCTCTTACATTTTTGTATATAAGAATAAATTCATTCAAATAATTACAATGACGATGAGTTAATTAAACTATAATTGATTGTTATATAGAATTTCAGCATATTTATTTTCATCTTTTTGTGCAAATTATGCAATAATTGAGTGAAAGTTTATAAATTTTTTGTTTCCCTTTTCTCACAAAGTTACACGAAAAAATGTTCAATAATGAAATAAATTATACAAATTGAGATGTAATAAATTCGAAGAGAATCTATTTAATTTGATACTCGTATTCATAAATGTAGCTTTGTATATCGAATCTGATTTTTTTAAACTGTATCCTTCTATTTAAGTATATCTGTAAAAAGATATTTATTTTATACGTATAATTATACTTAATATTCTCAATTAAAAATGCTTTAACAGAATTTTTTTCCAAAATCATCTAATTTAGAGTAACATTTTTTAGATACTTATTTAAAAGAATTTAAACGGCATCTAAAGTGCAAAAGTATTTGACAGAAAAATCAACTCTGAAACAGAAATTTTTCACATTATACCTACAAAAATTTACCTAAGTTTAAGAACATTAAATTTATAGTGACTTATGATTACTTATATTCATGCAAACATGTATATGACAAAGAAATAATTTATTATACTTATAACTTTAGTTTTCATTGATAAGCTTTATTCATTTTATTTAAATAAAAAGAACAGGTGGTTATAGTTACTTATATTTCTAATCGTAATTGTTTTCCTTAAAAAAGGTTAACTCAAATAGGACATTCATAAAACCTTAATAAATTGCTTTTATTTTTTAATAAATTTGAGAAAACTTTACTTGTCTTATTTACACTGTTTCTGAAATACGTTCAAAAATAATATAAGCTTTAATGGCATTTTCTTTTTAATGAACATAAGGGGAATTATGAATACATATGTCCATTATTATGGCCCAAAAGGGACATAATAAAAGACTAAAGGGACATAAAGAATGTCCCTTTAGAATATTCTATTTTTTCGATCAAATTTTCTAGAATCCTCTTTTTGTATTTATAATTCCTAAGCTTTTTTAATGGTGATCCAAAATTTATTTCTTGAAAAGGATGTTCAGGATGGGGGTATGAACAGTACTTAATATAAATGCACACAGAAATGAAATAGTATTTTCAATTTTTATCAGCAAAACAGTAATTTGTGATAATCAATCAGCTGCAGATGCGTTTAATTAATTCAAATTAAGAACATCCCTTTAATATTCATAACATAATAAAGTCTTTATAATTATCAAGTTTATTAATCTGTGTTTTTCAGTTTAAATAATCGCTTAAGAAAGGTCCCTTTTAAAGCATAAAAAAATCAGACCCAATGTTTGCTTATTTTACAAACTCTGTGCAGTGTTTTGGTAGAGATTAAAACGATTTTGCAAAGAAAATTCGGTTATTTAAATTTAAATAACAGCATAGAAACACTGTTTTACACAATTATCTCAAGAAATTAGCAGCTGAAATGTTTCGAATTTATAGCAGAAAATTTATCTCCAAGAATTTAATAGAATAATATTTTATTGGCTGCTTCATATACAGAAGAAAATGAAGTTTCTGATTAAAATACATTAACGCAAATGACAGTAAATAATTTATGTCTACTAATTTTTAAAAAATTGTTTGTATCTCGCATAAAATATATTCTAATAATATTTCATTATGGTATAAAGAGAAAAAATGTAATGTAACATACCAGTTTTCAGAAAAACCTTCCAAAATATTTAAAAGTTTTACACTATTTAATAAACAACATATTTAATAATATAAAACTTTTTATAACATTTAACATTATGAGCTGACTTACAGTTACAAGAGGATTTGGCAGATAATTTATTTTTGAGGATAATAAATCGAACATTCTTTTAGTGTGACACAAAAAAACTTTTATTAATTTTAAATAATTGCTTAAAAAGACCTGTAATGAAAAGTTTGGTAGAAATGTATGAAATTAATGTTAAAAACAACATAAAATTTAATGATTTTTGAATTGATATCATGGCTTACAAAGCAATCATGAGCATTAAAGAGCAGTAAATATTTATTTAACTTATTGATTTCAAGTTTTTACTAAAAATTTTTATTTATTAAGAAAATTTAATTTGTATTTCAAGTTTGAATGTTTTTACTATTCTTAGAATCGGTAACATTATTTAGAGATAAAAGTACATTTGAATTTGTTAAAAATTGATTATACTGATAAACATTATCCACAGTATACAATGCATATTAAGAGAAATAAAATTTATTTCCAAAATTAAGAGTAGTACTCGCAAAAGTTAAATTTCATGTATATAATAATAAAAAATAACAATTATTTCTTTTTACAAAAGGGGTTAGTTAAATTGTTTTTTTATATATTTTTAGTTATAAACAAATTAAACAGCAGAAAATAAAATTAATTTAATGAATTATAGAGAAACACGTTTATTAACTTAGTTAATAAAATATCTCCAATCAAATGATTTAGAAGTGAAATGGATTAATATTTGAAATAAACTATGTCTTTTTTCTTTCAAGTGCTTCTCACCGTATCCTCTTCAGTTTCCTTAAATGACTTCTGAAAAAGAATGTCCTCAATTTCTGGAATCTGCAGAAATTTTTAAAAACTATACATGCACGCATTCACTAATTTACATTTCATAATATTTTGCTGAATTTAAGGAACATAATTTTAATTTTGAAAACACAGGATTAAAATGCGTACGTGGAATTATTACATTCAAAATTTAGTAATCAAATACCATATACATTTTTGGCATAACATTTCTGGGAACAAAATAATTTAATTTACATGTTTAAGGTATATATATATATATATATATATATATATATATATATATATATATATATATATATATATATATATAAGGTATATATATATATATATATATATACACACACACACAAAAAGGTTGAGTGGTTAGCATCAGTAAATTAGAAGGCAGTAGATGCCTGGTTCGAATCCTTGTAAGGGATGAATGTTCCTTTCTCTGTCAGAGTGCATTTCTTTATCCTTTCATTTTATGGGCAAAGATGGCACATAGACTGCATGTCCCACTGTTAAAACTGTGGGAATCACTTCCGTCCTTAGTAGCACTAAATCTGGTTGAAATCTAAAGAACAGCATGTCATTATATATATATATATATATATATATATATATATATATATATATATATATATATATATATATATATATATATATATATATATATATATATATATATATATATATATATATATATATATATATATATATATATATATATATATATATATATATATTTATATATATGCATGTGTATAAGAAATCGATTATAAAATATTATGTGGAAAACATTTTCGTTCTTATCAATATCAATTAAAAAACAATGTTTATACTGGCAAATAAACTTAAAAGTGTACGAAATAATAATTTATTCCATGGTGACACGTGTTTGCGAAATTTTTTAACTTTGACACAGAAATAAATAAATAACACAGTAATACTTTAACGCATATAACATAGAAAAATTTACAATTCTAGTTAAATAATAATTGTTGTAGAATTAAAACTAATGACTATTTGGAAACGATTATCAACCATAAAAAATAAAGGGAAATTCACCAACGCGTAGAGACTTTCAGCGTTTGGGATATATCGAAAGATCACATAATAAACGAGTGGATACGAACTCGCATTAGAGACCCATGTGCAATAGGGCAGTAGAAAGTTGACTTGATGATATCTTGAATGACCTGAAAGTCTTTAAGTATGTTTCGAACTTGAAAATTAAAGTCAGAGACAGACCTATATATAGGAATATAGGAATATTGTACAGCTAGCTAAATTTAACGTTATTAATTAAAGTTCAATAATTGTTTTTTGCAACTTTTAATTTTACATAAAGTAGAAAATGCTTGTAAAAGAACACCCTAAAAGAAAAGAATGTGTTGTGGAACAGGTAAGTACTGCAGATATCCACTCTAACATGAACGTCAAAGGGTAAATAATGAAATGAATAAAATAATAAACTTAAAATGATATTAATAAATGAACAGGCAAATACAAATACATGTGATGAAATTTGAATCCATCAGCATATTTTATTTCTCTTGCATGTCTTGTAATTTTAAATCTTCGAAATATTGATATTGTAATGTAAATGCTTGTTTTACTTTTAAAGATATTGGAGAGTTATGTTGTCCTTATTTTGATGCTTCGAAAAATAAAGGTCATTTTTCTGACTGGCCAAACTATATATATATATATATATATAATATATATATATATATATATATATATATATATATATATATATATATATATATATATATATATATATATATATATATATATATATATATATATATATATATATATTAATGCAACGTATATATTTAAATATGTTGCTTTAAGGAATACTTTAAAATTATTGACAGCAACTTTTACTGAAGATGAATGGAGTTTTTCCATTTCAACATTTTTTCATAATTGGAAACATTTTCTGATAAAAAGTATCTTTCAATGGATACTGAATTCTGTTCCTAATTACCATAAAAAATTGAAAATAAAAAGTTTTCCAAGATTTGTTCAAAATGAAAAAAAAAGTCTGCCAACAACAGATGTCACTAACGAAGGAAAAGACAAAATTCAGCCTCGTTTTTCTAGATGGCGTACGTGAGGGGGTGAAGGAGGGAAGGTTTAGTTTCTTTTCCCCCAAAACACTGAATGTTCGATTGCAACAACCATTATTCTTCAGGAAAAGTAACAGCTCCGGATTACTTTGTCCAGGTGTTTGCTTCTACTGCATTTCCCAACAGAAAAAGACCTTTCAAGATCTTTCAGGATCAGTGTTATAGAACATCTTTTCTGTGGACTCATGAAGATATGATTCTTTGTTTGATCTTTCCTCTTGAATTTCTATACATTTTTAAAAGTTCCTGAAGCATAGTTCAATAGGTTCATACAATACCTGTGCAATCTTTCTTTTTCCTGCCAAAAATATGTTATTATTGAAAACTATATAAAATATATATGACTTATTATACACATCAAACTGAAAATACATTTCCATAGATACAAAGATTATAGATTGAAAAATAAAATAATTATGGAAACGTTTCTTTATCAGGGAAAGCATATCTTTTTATGGGAAACATTTTCTTATGTTGAAAGAAAATAGATAAAATAAGATGCGCATAGTATATAAATTACATATAGTTACATAAAATTTTGATATATATTTAATTTTAATAATTCTAAATTGAATTTTACCTCTCCTAATTATTACTGTATAATTTTATGTGAACATTTTTAAAATAATATATTTATATCTTATACATTGGTTGCCCATTTTTTAAGATTTCCAATTTGTATTCATGAATGTTTAAACAGAAATTCCATTTATATTTTAGTTACATAAATTTAGATACATAAATTTATGTATTTATCTTAAAAAAATATTATTTAAAATGATTATTTTAGATAGTTACTTTTTTAAAAAAATAAATTAAGAATTTATTCAAATTGTAACGTAATATTTTTTAACTAAATTAATGCTTCACTCAATAAAATGAATATAACTGAGTAAGAAAAGGAAAAAAGTAATGTAAAATTATATTTTTATTAAATTTTATAGAGTGAATAAAGTCTTATACATACTTACCTGTTCAGAACAATATATATTTGAAGCAAAACATTGTGTTTATTGTCATTAAAGTTAAAATAATATTTCTAATGCAATTACAATTGTCATTTATAACATTAACTTGAAGGATTTTCTCAATTATTAAAACAATTAAACACAATTTCAAAGCTTAAATTTCTACATTGGTTATGAACTTTGTTTTATAATTATATAAAATACTATTTAACAATATTGGAAGCTTGTATCCGGACAGAAACTACTTGCTAAGATTATTTTGTTTATAGACACACCAAAAACAGTTATTTATTCTCTTTCCAACTCTCTGTTATCAGTAATTTAGAATAACATTCCTCGTTTATGATATTTCTTAAGAACAAAGCATTCATTATTCGTTTTCTGATTCAAGTGTACAAGACATTAAAAACGAGAAAGATGTCATTATGCATGTTACAATTACGCAAAGGAGTAAAAAATCTAAACAAGCGGAAAGCACTTGATTTAAGTTTCTGTGCGATATTGACGTTCACATTTGAAATGATAGTATAAAAAAAAGCAGAAATAGCTTGGAAAATATCCAAGTTATCAACTGGAAAAAGAAATACATGAAAAAATAATGGTTTTATGGAAGGAAAAATCTAGAACCGCTCTGCATTTTCCTAGACAAATAACTCCGAAGAGTCAGCATCTCATTGGTAATTGATGGTTAAGGGCATCTCTAATTATTCACATGAACATTCAATCCATTGAACGTGTGTTAGAACTAACGTTGATACTACCGTTCGGTGATTTATGATTGCCGGTAATTATATAGGAAAAACCATACTTTCTCTTTCTCCAGGTCATGTGGGCAAGTGCCAAAAAAGTTTCTTGACTTTTGTCGCTTCGATTTTTCTTTCTTTCTAGTATTACACTGACTAATTTTGAACCACTTATTTTTTTTGGACTTTTTGTTATGTAATTAATTTAATCTCAAGTGACTCAGATGGTATCACAGGTTTCCTCTCGGGAAAATTGATTTTACAATTAAATCCTTGAAGCTGGCGTTAGTTATTTCAGGTAATTAGGAGAGGTAACTAAAAATAGTCTCGCGGAGAAGTTTCCATTCCAGGAAAATCTTTCAGTTTACATTTTGGTTTAACAGAAAGAAAAAATTTGCTCATACTGTCATAAAATCTGAACTTCATTTTTTGATAATTATGAAGGATGTTTTATAAATATAATGAAGTATGATATTATATATGTACAGTCTAAAGTTTTATATGGAATTAAAATATCATGAAATTTAAGTGTCTTTGATTATAGAATTAAATGTTTTTTTTATGATAGTAAATGTTGTTTTCACCTAACATTTATAGTTGTTTAATAGATTTCCCTTATTTGTAAAATGTTTGTTCTGAAACAGACTTTTTTTAGTTATTATTCAAAAGTTGCACAGTCAGTTTCACAAAAAATAGTCAGGTCAAAATTATAACTTTCTCCTACCGATGGCGTCCCTAACTCCGAAACAGTAGGTCCCGAGTTCGAGTCGCGGTTCGGGCAAGGATGTTTCTTTATCTCTTTGTGCTTAACCTTCTTTATCACATCACTTTCCAGGTTAAGAGGGTGTATCCATTGGATGCCCTACTATATCAGATGCCATCACTTTATCTGTCTGAAGGTTATCTGACTCTAATAAAGTTATCTATTAGCAATTTTTCTATGTCATTAAAAAATAAGTTGATTTTATTTATCAAATTTTTTTGTTCATTTTTGCTGATGTTTATTTTCTTATAGGGTATACCATTCAACCTTAAAGGTATATGACTAATTGTCACATAGAATATAACAGCTTACCCATATTGGGCTATATATCACCATCACTTTTTTATTAATTGAAAACTCTTTATGATAAACGAAAGCATCCATACTGGTACTTTTAGGGATTTACCTCTAAGTGCTTATAAATAACGTACTAACTAAGTATTAACGTAACGTATGATAACGTGATACTATATTAACGTAGTAAAATCACTAGAGAATTATAAATAACATGATTTATTTTTGTAATAGTAACAGCTATTTATATGAATTAAATCAAAGCTACTGATTTGACCTTAACTTTTGCTAATTTTATCATTTTGAAGTAAAATCACTAGAGAATTCATAATAATGTAATATTTTAGTTGTTTTGCTGAAACGTTATTTAACTCAAACAATTAAACAACGGTCTAATGATAATATACTCATTTTAATGTAAACGTATTTATGAACTTCTATCTTTATAACTTTAAACTTTTAAATAATTTGTTTTTTGAAGTAATTTGTTTTCTGAAGTTTCCAAAGACCTCTTGAATTATATATGTTTCTTCTTAATTCACTAAGAATAGACAAATTTTTCGATAAATTTATTTTGTCAATTAAAAAAAATTACTATCGCGTTCCCTGTTTTACAGAATACTTTAAAATCAATTGCTTAAAAAATATCTGTTACAGTGAATAATATAGAGAGAAGATTGTACTATTTTATTTTAGCAAATTTAAGCTATGTTTCACTTAGAAAATTAAATTGTTTAATATTTCACTTATTTTTCATTATTGTTTCTGTTATAATTTGTCAAAACATTTGCATAAAAAAGTAACACTTTTATTTACATATTAGTGTCATCATTCACTGAGGAGTTCTTTTATCATAAAATGTTTAAAAACATTCTTCAAATCTCCTTTGTTATAATATATTTTTATACACATTCTGCTTTTTTATCACGAATTGTGTAGTTTCAAAGCAACTTGAGAAACTAAAACTATGCACCATATAATATCATTTTAATATTAAATATTTTTCTCATATTTTTGCGTACTTTCAAAAGGAAGTCAATCGATACTTGGTTGGTTTGGTTCTGTGTCGTATCCATTTGAAGTCAAGTCAAATCATTCCATGCGCCGAAATCATGGTCTTGGCAAGGAGTACAATTCTATCATCATAGAGACTTCCCTGAAATTTGTCAATAGCCTATAAACTTCTTATGATGGCTGGGCAGTTAAAAATATTTTCCGGTAACCGATATTTTAACTTGTGCTTAAATTAATACTTCAGTAATTGAACTCACGCTTTGAAATTTATAATGACATGAATGTTATGATAAAAAATTACTAGAGATTCGTATTTTAATACTGCCTTTGAATGCCTTTTTAATTTATGAAAAGAAACATTATGAGAAAATCATATTTATAATTGTAAATAACTTCATTTGTTTATTGGAGCACATTAAATTTTTCTGAGCAAGTTATGCATATAATTTTCTATAAAATTTCTTACATATATTACAAACGTGTCTAACGATTAAAGATTATTTTCATACATCTGAAAACACACACATTTTCAGACATTTCAAATTAGTTATTGTTGACTCTATTAAATGATGGTCCTTTTTCCAGTTTATTCATTGAATTATTCGAAACATATATATTTAAATTCTTTATAATGACATTAATAAAAATTATAATAATTATAATACATTTTTACTAATTAAATGAATTTTTTGTTGCTGCTTTAATAAAAATCAGTAAATAAATTGTCTTGTTTTTCTTTGAATTCCTTGTTATTTTGTTTCCTGCTCAAAATATGTGTTCCTGATTGGCATTGTAAATTTTTATTATGAATATTATACTTACATTTACCATAAAACAAAATCTAAAATAAAAATTTCTCGCATTTTTTGTAATTTTAGATTTTAAACTGCAAAAAGATTATTTATACCATACACTAATCGTCTTTCATTATTCAATCTCGCATTCATCTGAAGCTTGATACTTCTCCTATTTAAATTCCCTGCTTTTACCGAAAATGGAAGGAATAATAAAGATAAAGGATAAGGAATGATAAAAATAAGGGAATTAAGAAAAATGTCCTTAGCATATATTTTAGAAATAAAAGGAAGGGGCTAATTCATTTTGGCTTTATCTATTTTGATTATATTTACTCACAGAATTAAATATTTACTTAAATGGGCACAGTCTTAATTTTAAAAAAATGTATGCATTTCATACTTTAATGACATAGAAAATAATTTCCTTATTAATTTCTGGGTATGTTTCAAAGAGAAATATTTTCCTATTCATATTAAATTCTAAAATAATTTAATGCTATTAATAGGTTTTTCTGATTTCATGGTTGATGTAAGCAGCTCCTTTCATATCAAATCCTCATTTCAATATTTGGTTAAATCTGCGTATTTTGTGTTACTTAATTTTTCTTAAAGCCCTTTCCGATAAACTTGCTTGAAAAATAAAATACGTAATCTAGCTGTTAACAACAACTAGAAATTGATAGAAATTTAAAATTTAAATGATTTTCCTGTTAATAAAATATTTTACAGAGATTATTCGGAGAAATAATAAGAATAAAAATAATATTTAATCTGTTTGAATGTAAAAATTTTGTTGAAAGTTTTAAAATTTGATAGCAGGATCTTCTTTGCAAAAAAGCTTACTAGGATTCAAATTCAAAGAAAGTTGCATCAATGGTTCGAAAATCTTGGAAACTAAATTTGGAGTCATTAATTAATATAGTTATATAAAATTTCGGAAATTTAATACATATTTTAGAAAATAAATATTTGAAAACTTACTATCCAAATTATTTTGCTTTAATATATCAATTATTTTTATTTATTATACCACAGCAATATTTATTACTTAAGATTTGATTTCAGTAATTCGAATGTGCAATATTATTAAGATTATGATTCATTTTTTTAAATTTCATTTTAAAAATTGATTATATGATAATACTATGAAAAAAGTTGAAATATATTTCATGCAATATAAATTAATCATTTTTTACTCAATCAAAACTTAACGGAAATAACTTAATAAACACGGCCATTTGAGGACATGCATCAATTTATGTGTTAATCACATCATTTTTAATTTATTATTGTCATATATGATGTTAATTGAAGTTGTATTTGAAAAGTCAGTAAATGTTATAAATAACATTTCTCTGATAAGTTTTAAAAACATGGCTATATTTTGCCTTTTTTAACTTATTATTTGTTTCTAAATTTCTGATAATTAGTTTGGTTAGAAAATTTTATTTTTTAAAAATTACAAAAACATTCTTGTTTAAAAAATTCCTGTCACATTTAAGCAATAGTTATCAATTTTAATCAGATTTAAGGGAACATAATTTTTATGTCATCGTAATTTGATTTAGTAGTATTAAATTTAATGTGTTAATTTATCATCTTATTTCTAACTTAATTTATAAGTAATATGGCATTTCATAAAATAAAATGAAAATAAGAATTTTATTTAAGCTTAAACTTCTCGTGTTTATTGATATTATTCAAAAAGTTAAATTCATATTATTAGAAAAGATATATAATTTATATTAATTGTTTATCCTATTTTCAAAGCAAACATAAATAACAGCAGAATTAAGTTCATTTTACCATTATAGTAAATTAAATTATTTAATTAACAAATTTGATGCGATTTTTTTCAGTTTGTCTTCAACTATTTATGAATTATTTCATTAATTCATAAATTATGTGTTTAATTTTTTAACCAAACTTTTGTTTATATTATCATTTTTCGCTTATTTATTAAACAACGTTATAAAAAATTTTCATAAAATTTAATACATTGAAAAATTATTTAAAAAAAAATTATTCTTGATTTCAAATTAATATTTTTTCCATCCTAAATATAAGTAAATAAATTACAAACAAAATCAGATAATAATGTATTATAAAGATTAAAATTATAAATCATAATTTATAACATTCGCCAAACTCAAAAACTTACGAAAACGCACTGATTTTAATGTTTCAATATGAAACTAATACATTCTAACTCAAACTGATTTTAAAAGTAACAATCTATTCAACGGTATAAATTTTTGAAGTTTTATTGAATAGTGTTAAAGAAAAATAAAAAACTTTGTTAATTAAAATTTTCATTCTGATTGTTCTTGTAAGCTTTGTTGATGATTTTCTTTAAAATTTCAATGATTTATTAATAAATTAAAAATAATAAAAATTAGGAAAAGCACTGAATATAACATTTCAATTACCATTCACTTATATACTCATACACCGTGTAAGTATTTTCTATAAAATTTTCATATGGTATGTGTATACGTATATCCCAGCATGGACATTTCAGCTCATAGAGCATAATAAAATTCACTTAAATTATCTAAATTTATGTACTAGAATTTTATTGAATGATTAAAGAAAAATAAAGCTTTGTTAAATAAAAATTCCATTGTTATTGTTCTTTAAAATTTTGCTGATGGCTTACATTAAATAGGGCATTCATTTCTTTATAAACCATTGCCCGATTTAAAGTAGCCTAATAATTAGCATCATTTCGCATAACATGAATTTTATCCCTATCACAGTTTTCCGGCGTCATTTCTGACAACTACGCCAAATTGTCTCCAAAACCCTCTCTTAAGTCTTCCGGTCACACGGACATTATGATTACCAAAGATGTGTTCCACTCTGACCCCTGGACCTCTCTCCGACTTCGACGGTGGTAATTACGTAATTGTTGTAGAACAAAATTACTGTGAAATTGTTCCTGGCACTTTAGAATAAATTCAACAGAAGAACCTAAGCATTCTATTTAAGGATTCTATTCACTTCAGTTGAGATTGTTTTCTCACAGCTGATATTTGAAAAAAAAATAAAACTGTCAATAATTTGTCTTGTTTAGTGGAAATCAGAATTTTTCTGAAATAATAAAATTACTATTTGATTTAAACATTCTTAATATTTTTTCAATTCGTATTCAACTACAATATGCAAAATATATACGATATTTAATCATTTGTTTATAAATAAAAAAGTAGCGACATCGGGAAAAATCATGGAACTATTTAATAGTTTTCACGTAGGTAAAAAAAAAATTAAAACTAAATATGATTAAAAAAACAGTTTATCATAATAAAATATTTTATTTTAAGATACAATTTATTGTAAGGCTTATTTTTGTTTCCGAAATAGGAAAGTAGAACTAAACGTATTTCTCCTGAATTCTTCAAAATTCTCTTCAAAATGTAATTTTTTTAAATTCAATTTTAATTCAGTTATTGAAAGTTCCTTCTAAATTCATGTAAATAAATTTTTCAAAAATATTTTTATAAATAAATTTATAATTTCCTTTCTTTTTAATTAGAGTTATTTTTATTATAAAAAGTAATTCTATAGATTTTAATTTCAAAGCAATTTACTAGTAGATTGAACACTCTTTGTGCACAAAAAAAAAAAAAAAAAAAAAAAAAAAAAAAAAAACAGACCAAAGAAAATTTACGATTATAAACTAACATTATTAGATCATCACCTGTATTTTTCTATCTGTTTTGAAGTTAACTGTTATTTTTAAAATGCAAACATATTCTTATAAACTAAGTTAATATTTGTTTCCATTTTAACTTAATTATTCTTAAAATTTTGGTTTTTCAGATTTTCAGAATTAATAAAAATATATTCAAATGAATTTAATTGTTCTTAAACTGATTTAAAAATTATACATTTTCTTTTAAAATTAGAAGAAATATCATGGTTAAACATTTCAAATTCCTAACAAGAATCAAACAAATATCAAATAATATCACCATATGAATATAAATTACAAATATATTTGTTGCAGAACATTTTTGTGATAAAATATCAGTAAAAATTTATACTGAAATTGCTTAAAGTTTTTGTCCATTTATGTTTATAATTCATCATGTTGGATTTTTAAATTAAATCATTTTGTTGAAATTAACAGGCAAAATTAATAAGTATACGAATAGTTATATTTTTAATTGCTAATGTAATTTTCTACCGAAAAATCATTATGAATTGAAAATATTTTAATATTATTAACACAAAATATATTTAATTATTATGGTAATAATATCTAATATAATATCTGATTAAAAAGAAAAAAATCTAAAAACGAGTTTTGCATTTTAGCTAAAAAATAATTACAGCAACACTATCGACTAAATTCATACTATATCATCTTATTTCAAATTTGATATATTTTATGATTAGTTTTCTTATAAAATTTGCAAACCTCTTAAATCCTGGAAATAATAAAAACTTTAAAATATCTAATTAAAATATATTATTATTTTACTACGTATGTTACCTTGAAATGTTCTGAAATTAAGTAAATACTCTCATCCACCAAAAAAGATTCTATTCACTTAAAGGAGTGTTGGTTTTGTATAAGAATTGAATAAAAAAAAAGTGGGCAACACGTCCTCTTAAGTTAACTGCGAAATCCGTGAGTGAAGAGGAAGTAATAAAAAAAAGAAAGAGAAGAAGCATATAAAGAAAGAAAGAATTGGTAACAATAATGGACCATAAGCTGTTAGTGGAGCTTTCTTAATTGGTAACATAAATAAAATAGATTTAAGGAAAAACTGAGATGAAGCAGAGGCAATTTTACACAAATATGTGCACTTTTTCAAGGCGGAAGATCTACCATTACAAGAGATATTTGAACCATGCTAACTGCATTTTGTAGATATATGGTCTGTTTTCTATTTATTTATTATGTATAAAAAGATTAGTCTGTCACGATAAATCTATGGAACTGAAGAAGTCATAGACATCATGATGGGTTGTAATGAAAACAAATGCGTAAAACTGAGAACAGACATTATTTTTCTTATAAACAGGATGATTTCTGGAATTTTCGAGGTACTAGTGAAATTGTACTTTGCTTCTGTGTTATTATCTTTGGAAAAGTAACATACTCAAGAAATATAAAATTGTAAAAATCATGCTGAAAAATATTAAGAATTTTTTTCATTTCTTATTGCTTTGAAATAATGATATGTAAATATATACACACTCATATGTCTGTGAACATCGTGATTTGAAATTATCGATTAAACTCTTTTACCGTCCCACTGTAAACAAATAAACAGTTGAGGACTTACTGTAATTTTTTAAAATTTCATTACGGTTATCCAAAATAATGTTTTGTATTTAGTTACTTAACTGCGTTATTAGGTAATGGAGTTAATTGTTGGAATTAACCCCTTTAACTATTTTAGAAAAACCTATTTCAATACTAAGTTATAGTGTGCCTCCTTGTACTTTGAAACTGCTTCTCTTACATCAGAGCTGTAAAAATAAGTAAATATCATACAACATTACTTGATAAAACAGAACTTTTTAATTTAAAAATAGTATATGCAATAAGATTAGAATTCCCTATAATTTACATCACACACTTCATATTTATAAGAATTGCAATATATTTCAGGCTTTGGTTTTAAGGGACAAGCTAATAAAATTTTTTACTGAATTCAATTAGCTTATCGCTAAAAACCAGCAAGAGAAAATATTTATATTTTTTTCAAGTAATATAATTACTAAATTATTTTTACATGTTTTGACAAGTTTGCGTATAAATTTATAGATTATATCTACATTTATTTCAATTTTCAGTTGATTACTTAGTTCAACGAAACCACACGCGAACAAAACTTTAAGAATTTCAGTTCAATATTTTGCAAATGGTGGGGATCTTTTATTAATGACCTTTGCGAAATTAAATACATATAATTTATGGATAAGATTTCCAATCTTTAGTAAAAAAAAAATTAACTTGAAAATGCTTAAAAAAATTCCAGTGCTTTTACTTTGAGGAAAATTTAAGTTTGTTTATTAAATTAATAGATTATTTCAAAGGAATTATCTTTCTCTTTCTATCTCTCATTCGACGTAAATTTAAGTCTTGATAAATGTGATAGTATATATGAGAATGTAATTTATTTCTTGAAAAGGTCTATTTCTTATGTGTGTGTTTCTACGGAACATAAAATTCATAGTCTGCATGCTTTAACAGGTGTGTCTACATTTAAACTAAATTCATAGTCTACATGCATTCATGCTGTACATGCATCACCAGATGCATATGGCTTACTAATATTTTACATGCTTTTAATTTAAAGTTTAGGATAAACATTTTTTTGTAGTGATTTAAATATATTTCTTTTTTATCTTGGTTTCATACTGTTAATTACATGTTACTTATCTCTCTATAAATTTTATTTATTTGTGACACATTTTTCTTAAATCTCAATATGTTCTCTGAGTTTCATTTTTGAAGATATTCTATTCAAATCTTCAAATTAACAATCTACATTTAATCTTTCTTAAAATGTTATAATTTTTTCTGTTAATATCGTGCTCTCTTTAAGAATATTTCTATTTAAATTTTAATAAAGGGTCCAAGTACATAATTTATGTAAATATAATAAATTACATTGTGTACAGAAAATGAAATTTGTCTTCAGAAACAATATTAGTGCAGAATATTTTTAATTTAAAGATGAAATACCAAACAAAAATTAAACCTCTTTTCAGTAAGAAGCTAATAATACTTTGAGGACAATAATCGATATTTGATAGTGAATTCTACCATAGATTTACTCATTATACGAATCTATTCATTACATAAAATACAATGTTATATTGCTTTGAATAAATCTTCGAATTTTTAATCAAATTAAGAATTTATTAAATAATTCTTTTTGTCAAATTTCTATGGCTTTGTTTGACAAAACCTTAGAATGTGGAAAATAAATTTGAAATAATTGCACTAAAATTTTTGTAAAATTATTATGTTTATTCATAACTTTTCACGTTGAATATTGAATTTATATTTGAGAGTTTCTAGATGTAACAAATCATTTCGAAGAATAAATTAAAAAAATTTCTCATTTTGCATTAGGATTGCTTTTTAGGAAGATAAAAAAGATACACGCCTTATTTTAATTGCTACAGGATGACAAAACACTACTTGCTTGAAATAATTTCCGATATAATCGTAGGGATATTCTCTTCAGTTGAATAAATCATCTACCGTCCGTAGATTCGATCTACATCGTAGCATCTGCACCAGATAACGTCATGCATGGCTGGTGCTGAGGGGTTGGGCAGGTCCCCTCTACTGACAGGTCCCTTTAGGGTCTGTACTGTGTCAGAACTTACTATTCCGGACACTGTGCCAAGTGGGGTGTTGGGCGAAACAATGGGACGCCCTGTTTGAAGACACGTCACTTTTCTGTCATAAGGCTGCACTGCAGGGAGAATCGCCGGTCTGGCACGCGGTGGGCTGTGTTTTGATACCGAGACTGATGAATTGAATGAGTGCATTGTCGCTTCCGATTAAGCTCTAATGCATACCGTAAATTTAATCAGGGATTATCCATTAAACTCACAATCCATATGGAAAGCAGTCATAAATACCTAAGATTATCCTCTTTTTGTAACAGTGATACGAACTTTCTATAAAACCTATCTCATCGCATTGTTTAAAAATTAAAAAAAAACAAGTAAAAAATAATTAATTTAATGTAATTTTAACCATACAATTGTTTATTCATTAATTAAATTATTCTTAAATGCTAATACACAAGTTTTAAATTTAATCAGAGAATATCCATTAAACTCGAATATCCAAAAAACATTTGAAGAATGGTAAGATTATCAAATGTTTGCAATAGTGAATAATTTATGAAATCTGTCACATTGCATTATTTAAAACTGTATGCGTAGCAAAAGTATATTAATCAAATCTTAGTTATGTAATTGCTTATTCATAAAAGAAAAAATTATTAAATTCTAATACAAGTTTTATATTGATAACTAGGATTATTTGTTAAACTCGCACATTACAAAAAAAATACTCGCTACGATAATTATACTATATTATATATTAAACTATGGCAGTCAAGAAACTGCAAGATTTACAAATAATAAAATGTATACAAAAAATCTAAATAAATTAAATATCAGTTATCTGATGTTCTTTTTAAAAATTTTACACAGTACATTTAATTACGAAGCAAAAATAAAAACTCAAACACAATATGTACATTAAATTATTTTGAATATACAAATGTATGTATTCCTGTAATATTGAAAGATTTGTGCATCCTGGACAAAGTTTTTTTAAACCGTTATAAATTAAAGATTATTATAGTTAATTATCATTATAGTACCTCTCTCAGAGAACGTCATCATTCTAATTCCACAGAGATGACAAAACATTATCTGACAGTAATTAGACTTAGGTTTATTATCATATTTTATTGTCTGTCAAACTTCCTAACCGAATAAAGAGACCTTAGAACTTTCAAACGTTTATCATTTATTTATAATAAAATATTAACCAACTTTCAGTCAATTATATTTCATATCATACTATAATTTTCACGAATATAGAATACTTACTACTTTCTAAATAAAATTGCTATAGACTTAACTACATTCTATATACATATAAGTCATTGCGGAAATACATGTGTATTGTTTATAAGAATTGTATAGTAAAAAAATCAAAAATGGAAATTTGATTAGATTTAGAGCATCTATAAAACCACTTATACACAAGCAAGCATTGTAAATTTAATAACGTTAAGATCTTAAGGCAATTTTAAAAGAAAAAACATAATAAAAACTAAAAAAATTAAGAAACTTTGAAATATGAATCGAAATACTCTTCATTTGAAATATATAAAAGACTAACTTTTATTTAATTCACGCTGCTCCTGGAAAACATTTAGATAATTAAGCTTTAGGAACAGTCATGGCTCCAGGACACGCTCAGAAGTAGCAATTGGAAAGGGAAAAAGCTTCAACTTCAAGCGGTCACAGGTGAACCAAAGGGAAGCTTTTAATTAAAGATACGGGATTTCGTCTTTCTGACGAAACATTCTCTTCTTACCAAAGTCAGCCAATCTCTGATTGCTGCCCCGAGCTATTGAATGTACTATTTTTCATGATTAGTATTATGATGTTATACATATATAATATATATATATATATATATATATATATATATATATATATATATATATATATATATATATATATATATATATATATATATATGTATTGCATGTATGTATGTATACTGTGAAAAAACATTTATTCCAAGGAATATTGAATTTTATTCAAGAAATTTACATATGCGTGCATTTCTAAATACATGACGTTCAAATATTGGAATTTTATTTTAATATTTTTCCAAAATTTTAAACAAGCTCCATAGATTTTTCATTAGTTCTTTCATCAAATAAATAAAATTAATAATACTATTTTACTTTCAAGTGAATTCCTGAATATTATTGTATATATGTTGTTATGATTGATTTAATATTTTTTGTGTAATATTAAAAATAAGCATATTCAATAACTGCAGCCCACACGTTATCATCCAAAAACTGACAGAATAGCAATACGCAAAATGTGCAGCCCCATCACAATTTCCGATGAGTCAGAAGTGAGAAAAGAAAAGTTCTCTTATTAAGAGGAAATAGATTTCTGATTGACCAGCAGAAATCAGTGAGCGGCTACATAATCATTAATTCCGTTCATGCACACTTTAGCAGAGCGCCAGGAACAGTGTGAGGGTGGCCGTACTGCTGAAACAGTCACACGCATAGATCTGCTCCAGGTGCCCGGATCAATTTGGTGACAATTTATTCGTCATGAAGCAAGATGTGTTCGTGTGCGGTGCATTTGCGTGTTTACAAATCATCAATACGAGTTAATTAAATTTTGTGCAATGAAACTGCATTAATCTTTCGCAAATGTGTCAAATAGGCATTTATTGCAGATATAAAACATCTGCTACCAAAAATTTCCCATTTCGTACGCCTTCCCTATAAAGTTCGTTTAGTAAATGAAATAAATCAATACAAGGTGGAATGATATAGATATTATGCATAAATTATACATTCGCCCAAACAAACAAACACATGTACATACATACATACATACATACATACATACATACTATATATATATATATATATATATATATATATATATATATATATATATATATATATATATATATATATATATATATATATATATATATATATTATATAAGAGTTGAAAAAAGTTATTGTGTGTTATTATCCAAATGTATTAAAACAATTTTGTTAAGAATGAGAAAAATCAAAGTAAAATCATAAAGATTAAAATTAAAAAATTGTAAAGAAAGTAAATTAAAAGAAGATTTATAAAGATTTTCATTATGCAAAACTGATGTAAACTTGTTCTTATTATGTCAAGGTAGAAAAAGACATTATATTTTTATCATTATTATAATTATTCCTATATACGAACATCTATAGCAAGTACTATATACATAAACATTTTGAATGCATGATACATCTGTAATTCAAATTAAATAAATTTTTTCTTTAGAACGGAAGTTTAATTTAATGAATCGTATTTTATTCTCAAATTTGTTTGCGAGGGAAAATAAGTTTATGTTGAATAGATTAGTAGCAGATTTTTCATTTTAAAACTTTCAGATGGTTATATATAATAATTAAGTAAAACATTGTGAGGAATTTATACCACTATTTGATTTAAATAAATATTAATTTATTATTATAATTAATAATACACATCTTCTTTTATAAGATTTTTATTTCATGATTAAAATTTGATTAAAATCTATGTAAATCTTTCATTTGGGAGATACATATAAAAATATATGAAAAAGAAATTTAAACTTGAATAGAATAATGTAAAATAAATTATGTACTCAGTGCTTTAAAATAATTTAGAAAAAGTAAAACTCATCTAAAATATTTGTTTGTGTGTGAGAATAAATATTTCATACGTGCAGATTGAATAGATGATAAAATGTTTTTTGGACACTGAATACTGAATATAGTATTTATTTCATCCCAAAGAAATATTTAAAGTCTTCAAGAAAAAATCTTGTACGCTTGTACTCGTACACATATCGGTGTCACATAGGAAAAGATGATTGAAAATGCTCCCCTACTCCACTAGATAGTTTTGAAAACTTGCGTATATTTACACAAACTTATTGCAAGCAGACGAAATTGTTGCAGTATGAAAGGTTTTATGAACACAATGAAAATTGTATATAAGTATAAGAAATGCCACTCAGGTTTAGTTTTTATGATTGGTCAACAGTAAAATAATAGTAACAAAATTATAATAAAAAGTAATACCAAGTGTGTGATGTTAGAAGTAATGATTTTCTGGTTTAAAGATGGTGCCAAATCTTTGAACCAAGGAAACTTAAACTTCTCTTTGATCCTTTCATTTTAGAATTTGAATATCTTGGGTTTACCTCACATTTGCATTGGTAGATAGGACTCTAGTAGTATTAGCAAAAGTTTTATTGGCAAAAAGTTTTATAAAACTCCAAAATGATCAGTCCTTAAACACTAGGACTTTCAAAAAGATATTCCAGTTTATTTAACTACCTTTGCATATTCATCGTTAACTAAATTTTGCATTGCAATTTTTAATTTTTCGGTTTAAAGTGGCTACAGTGCCTTTATATGCCAGTATGATATTTCTGAGAGAACATTCCTATTTATATTAATTTTCAAATCATTTCAAATCACTGTCTTAGACTGTTCACAGTATAATTTGAACAGCAGTATAACAGAAGAACAACAGCGTAATTTGAATTAATCAATGCAAAATGATCATTTTTAAATTATGAACTCTAAAAAAAATTTTGCTTTAAATCTTTAAAATTTAAAAGTAGTTATTTTTTCAAATTCTATAAAAACTAAAATCTAATTTAAAATAAATTTGATATTTTCAGCTGTTGTATGCAATTCTTTAAAAAAAGTAGATCAAATTGTGTTCTACTTAATTTATATTTTACAGGCTTATATTTTTACAGGGGAAATTTTAATTTATAACTTAATTATATCTATAATTTATTTAATTTATATCTATAATTTAAACTTAATGTCTTTATTAAAAAAAGTACATTTGTGATCGAATTATGTATATGATTATACTGATTAACATATTTTGCTTCGGAAAAATATTTTTTAATTTATTTTAAAATTTTTATTTTTAGATGTATTAACCGCATAGATTCACATAAAGTGAGAAAGTCGCTTTTGCATTGAAATATTCCGGTAACATATTAAGTTTATTAACCACTGTGACTTATAGGAAACAAGCAGGCAGATAAGTTTGCAAAAACAAATCCCTCAATATCCCCCTTTCACTTTCTAATCTTAGAAACGTTAGCACTCATTAAGCAAAGCATTTTTAGTCATCAAAATATTTTAAACACATCCTTGGCTTATTGTTAACTAGCCTCTTAACATTTTGCTGGAAAAAAACCTTCCTAAAGCCATTGGAGGGCACAGATGCCGTATAATCCAGAATGCTAAATTCTGAAATTTTGGCGATGAAGAAATGTTGAAAAGATGACGCATTGTGACGTGCTTGATTAAGTGAATACTAGGGTTGCCAAAATGGAGTTTTCTGCATAATTCTTATAAGTTCCCATAGCTATGACGTAATAAAAACCAGGTTGCCTCATACATTACAGAATCTACCAAAAAAATCACCAAGCTCAGAATTTGGCATCCTGGATTATTCGGCATCTGTGCCATTGGAGTCTAGTCCTTCCGCTTACTGACTGGACATGACTATTTGCAGGCACACTTGCACCGACTCAAACTTGTGGACTGTTTCCATTGCAGTTTTTATAAAAGGCGGTGTTTACATGGATGTCGGGCATATCTGGGATTGGTCGGCTCTACCGTGAATCGTGGGCATCCCACGCGTCCACGATTCTCCTTCATGTGAGACGATCTCTTCTCCTGAAGATAGTTCATTTTTATACTAAATTGCAAAACTTCGTTTGATAGAAAGAGGCGACATGTGTGGAGTGGAAAATAAAAAAAATATTAAGATTATTATAGTAACTCTTTAGAAATGCGAAGTAAATATCTAATAGCTCAAAATAATGGAAAGGGAAAGACATTTGTATGTCCAACAAGTATTTCCTTTTAGGAAGACGTCCTGTATGAAATTGCGTAATGTAAATACCGAACCGTCTTTAGGCTTAGAAAAGATTAAGCCCGAAAAATTTTCTAGCTGCTACTCTTGATAGATTATGATGTAGAAAGCAGTGGTCTCTTCTTGTTTGACGATTACTTAAATCAAACGCAAGAGTTTCCTATAACATTTTCTCAGCTTTATGGAGAATGTTTATAAATTTGTTTTTAAGCAACGTTGTATAAATTGAATTGCAGCAAATTGTAATTTGTTCTATCAATCAAATGAATTTTTTTGCATTTATTAGTTCTTGTAATCAGCATATTGAATTAAATGCATGCTTATAAAATAATATCTATCAAAGAAAAAACATCATTTAAAATGAGAATTAAGTCTATACACAGTATAATATTTAATTAAAATTCAATGTGAAACTAAGAATTACTTAACTGAAGACAAGCAATTCATTTTTAAAAGAAAACATCCAATTCCATTAATTATCATTCCAGATAAGAATTTTTCGTTATTGATAAGGATTTATTCATTTTAATACCTTTGAGACTCTTTTCAACTTTTAGAGTCTGATAAGAATTAGTTATTTTTGCTTAGCTATTAACGTACTCATGTTACTTTGGTACAAAGGGCAAATTAAAAATTCTTTCATTTAGAAAATTAGTCCCATTTTAAAACACACTGTTACAAAACTAATTTAAAGACTGTTTTCTAGAATCCTTGATTCAACAATGTATTCTGTTTCCTTTATTCATAAGGGAAAATCGAAGCTAAGGGATTAATCTGGATGAATTATTCATCAGCGGGCAGTCTTCACTTTTCTCTATTCTATTGTTGCATGCTTAACTTTAGAATTTTTTCTCTATTCTATTGTCGCACGCTTAACTTCAGATTTTTTGTTGCAAACGTTAATGCATTTATCTGAACTAGATAAGAAATTGAAAGAAGAATGCTTTCAGTAAATAAACTGAAAAGTATAAAATCAGGTTAAATAATAGTTCATAGTAATACATAGAGATAGAAAACTAAATTTTTATATTAATTACGTAATTCATTTTATATGAATTGTGTTTTGTTAAAAATATTATAAGACATCTAATAAAATGTAATTTGAAGACATGTATAGCAACGCTTATTATTTCGAGACATTTAAAATCATTTACTTCATTTTAACAGCGAAACATTTTTAAAGAACAATATTTCTAATCTCGAATTCATATGACACAAATTGCTTTTCCGCGTAATTATAATTAAGAGAAAAAGAAAAATGCAGACATTTATTTAAAAAAAATTTCATACTTAAACCATTTTTTTATAAATTTTCAGAAAATTGAAAAAGAATTATTTAAATATTTTATAATGCTTTATTTATTTCCATCATATATTGAATAATTTCTGCAGCAGTGTGAAAGAGACTCATGTAAAATTAAAATTTACTTAGAACTGCTTTTATAGCATGCTGATTAAAAGCAAAATTTTTTAAAAAGATTGCTCTCATATTAATCATTCGTATATGCAGAATGGTATCAAAAGTTATAATTTTTTAAATAATGTATGGAATTGTTTGATTAAAAAATATTTTTTTAAAGTTTTAATCATTTTATAGAGATTAAAAACGTTACTTAGTTTTAAAGTTATTTTAAAAGGATCACCCCGACTACAAAATAAGCTCCATTTTTATTTTAATTATCTATACGTGTTTGTGATATTAAAAACATTATTATATCTGTTGAAATATATAAATATTAGAAGAAAAATACAATGTTGAATGGATAACATTATTGTAAAATATTTATAATGTAGGCAAAATTTCACAATATTATTGTCAGTGTATGAGAAGAAAGCTCACATATTTCATACATAATAGAATCACATAATAGAAGAAATTAAAAAGCTCACAGCTTTTTAATTTTTTGATTCATTAACTATATATTTTGTGTTTTTATAATCTCTGTAGCTGTATTTATAAAACTATAGCCTTAAATGTATATATTTTTTAATAGAATAAGCTACATTTTAAATATATATATTATTTTTTTAAAAACCTACATTACCTATATAAAAACAAATGATATTTTAGAAACTATAGCGATTAATGTTTTTAAAAAACATGATAGTTACCATATTTTTTTAATAATTTCTTGTCTTTTGAAAAAATATATAAATCAAATTAACTTTAGGAAATCATATCGTCAAACATTTATAACTTGAAAACTTTACATCTGTTTTCACATAAGGCAGGCAGGATTGATTCAATATCAAATGTGTTCCCGAATAAAATATTTGTAATATTATGTATTTGTGCAACACTTAACATTCTGATACAAATATTTGTATGTTCTGTATTATCCAATAACAGTTGAACATGAGTGTCCCAATTTTAGTTTACATTGATGTTATCACACATTATATGTATGTACATATTCAATTGAAATTTGGAAAATATATGTATATTAATATCTGCCCGTTGATAGTGCTAGTAAAATTATAGGTTATGTATATGTTTGTATAAATATTCGATGCAATATTTATTACTACATAGATACTATATAACAAATATACACATAGTATTATAAACATGATTCAAAATTGTATAAATATTTTACGATTTGCTAAGAAATGTTTTTTATTATAAGAAAAATGTACTAAGGTTTTTTATTGTTACAAAACTTTTAATAAATTTTAAACTACGTTATATTTTCTGTAAATTTTTTTATCTTAAAATAATGCATTTTCTTTAACTGTTGTATATAGTTCAATAAAACACTTAGTTTCATTTATAGTATATATTAATTATATATTTGAGTGTATAATTTACAGGAATCGATTTTGATATTTTGCAATCGAGAACCCATTTTTATGAATTTTTATTGCAATTTTTTTTACATTATCAAAGTATTTAATGTAATGGATTTTATTGATTTTTGAAATTAATAAAATATAAACAATTATATTAATAGTAAATAATTCAAATAATCTACTAAAATAAATTTAATCTAGTGTTGAATTCTTTCAGTTTTAAGAAAATCGTAAATGCATTACTTGAATTTTGTACACACACATTCATAGAAGACATAGAACACACATTCATAGTTATGAAAAGATTTCTTCCAACTTAAACTCCAAAAAAAAAAAAACATTTTATATAATATGTTATCCCAATGTTTATGTTTTCGTAACGTTGCGTTATTTTTCTTTTGTTAATTAGGTTAAATTTCGCTAAATTAACCGCATGTTTAATGATACGATAATTATAGGTAGTAAATTTAATTACTAAATTCATATGTTGCTTAGCGCTAACAAGGAAGATGCAATGATAGCGTTAATTATATTTCAATTAGTGTCACATTCTCGTGTTTACAGAAATTGCAATCATCATTTGTGTCTGAAGATAAGTATATTCTTTTATTAATGAAAGGGATGAGAAATTGCTTCATTATAAATGAAAACTTGAAGAGTTAAAAGTTGCTTAATGGAAACTATTACTGCTTCATTTATTGTAGTTGAAAATTAAAATTGCTTTAGTGAGTAGTATATTTATAATTAATGATATAGAATTTGTCACAATATTAAATTATTTCAGTCATAATATTAAATATGTAAGTCCGTCAGTTATGTAGCGTTTTCGAACTTTTCAAGAATTCTTCTTTGGTTTTTCGTAGGGGCATGGTTAAATGGTAGGAAGACAACTTTGAAGTGGAAAGTTACTGATTCGAAGTAAACCAAAATATAGTAACAATATATGGGTGTTTTGTTTTCCAAGTACATTGCTACGAACGTAATACTAAATATATGACTCCACCAATAGATATTTGTTGTTTTGTTACAGTTGTAAAACCCTTATGATTTATGGATATTTTTTTACTAACGGATAGTATTGAGTGGCTAACATTTCATCACAACAAGGCCGGAAACTGTTATCAATTATCATTACCCGGTGGGAAACTATGAACCAAGTCACGGAGGTGAGTAGCGTTACTCACGTCGCACCACCTCAAATACGTTTATAGAGTGGGCCATATTCATTTATCATTTCCAAAGAAATTTTAAAAAAAATAGAGTAACAGGAACATCTATGATCAGACTGCGATTTGAACCTGAGACCAACAGCTTAGGAGTAAGAATGCTAACCATTCAGCCATCGGTCGGTGTTCCATGGATATAATTGTGCCCTTTTCTAGAACAACTTTATGTTCAATCGCAACTACTGTTAAAAATTATAGACAGGTATTTTTTTCTGCGTGCACATTTATTGTAGTAACTGGGAGATTCCATTGTATCCTATCTTGTAATTAACGAAAACAGTTCACAATCTTTGAAAAGTTATCCCAAAAGACAATATAAATTTTTTGTCCTATGGTGATTGGTTCTGAAGTGGTCTTATATGTCCCAATTTCAAAACTATCAACATTTTTTTAAATACCTCATGTGTTCAAAAGCATTAAAAATAGCTTGATTATATAATTAGAGTTTTAAGCAAATTTAATTATATATGAAAGTCCAACTTCAGTTTAATCAAATATGCTTATATATATATATATATATATATATATATATATATATATATATATATATAATATATATATATATATATATATATATATATATATATATATATATATATATATATATATATATATATATATATATATATATATATATATATGTATGTATGTATATCTTCCGTTTTTAATTAAAATACATTGCATGTTTTAATTTTCGCAAATCCAATTTGTCCTGTTTTCATAATTATTTATTTTACAGTTTACAATGAAGCTTAATTTATGATGCTTATATTTATTATTCAAGTATATACACCTAATTTTTTGATGAATATTATTTAGTTAAAACACGGTTAACTCTAAATTTTCTAAGCATTTGAAAAATTATTTAATAAATACTAGTATATAATAACCACTTTTCAAAATTCTCATCCAAAATGTATTGGAAATTGCATTTTATTTTATATTTTTTATATAAAATGAAAAACTTTAATACAAAGTCATTCATTGTGTGCTTGACGATAATTTTAACAAATTGAAACATTTATAACAATCCAACTATTCTAATTAGAACATAATCAAACATTTCCAATTACTTTTAAATTTACATTGAAATTTTATATGAATTAAACTTTGATATTTTCATCAAAATTTATTAGATTTTAATTTACAAAAATACATTTAATTTATATAAAAATCTTTTGATTAATAAACATGATTTATTGTGTAAAGTTTATCTGATATTCTTAAAGGTATTTTATAAGCAGAAAAGTAACTCTAAGTTTTTAAAATGGAAATGGTTAGAGGAAATATATCTAGGAACTTCTAGTTTATCTCATGTCTTAAGTTTAAGAAAAAATTAGAGCTTCCCCATGATCTATTTATGTAGCGAAATATTCTATCAAAAGGAAAAAAGATAAAGAACACATTTAAAAGTGAAATTTAGAGATTTGTATCATATAAGGTTTTGTAACAGAACAGATTGTATTTCCTCAGATCCAGTTACTTCTGAATTATTTATCTTTCTACAAAACATATTCTTTTATACTCAAAAGCTATTTTCTCGCTCAAAAATTTATGGAAACAAAAATTGTATTCGATTCTGGTTATACTTTTTATATATATTTTAAGGCTTACTGGTAAGACCAGGATAAATAAAATAAAATGGAATTACTCACATTTTGTTTGCTGAATTTTAAATATTTTGAACATTAATCAAATGGGATTAAAAGACTGCTTTAAGGTTTTAACACAGAAAAAATATGATCATTTTAAATATTATTCGAGATTTATATTTTTTCTTTCTTGCAAAATGAAAACTGATTACATTTTATTTATAAATTAAAAAAACCGGCTGGAGTAAACTAACATATTTCATTTAATATATGCTTAGATTTACTTGATTAATTAGTTTGTTGCAGACATTGCATACGAAAGATTTTAAAGTAGTTGCATTAAAAAATTAAGAGTATTTTGTTCATTCCATTTAGAATATGGACTTCACACGGAAAATTTTCAAAACTTCATAATATTTAAGTTTTCAAAATTATCTTTAAAGTTTAGAATATTGATCTTAGCCTAACCATTTACATATTTTGCTTGTTATAAGAAACATAATCTTACTTTCTTTGTGTGACAAAATTTGATAACTAATTTTAAAAACAATTATTTATGACGTCAGCTTTATTTCTATACTAATAATTGAAAATAATAGTAAATGAGATTTTCTGCTAAACAAATAACGTTATATTTTTTAATAAATAAGAAAACATAAATGTTTTCTTGAAAATGAAAAAGTTACTATATATATTTTAAAATCAAGTATTTTAATCAATTATTACATGAACACATCTTTTTCACAAACAAAAACAAATATTGCAGGCATTGATCAGGATTATTGGATAATTTTCCTAAGCTTTTAAATTACGAGCCATTCTGTAAATTTATTAAAATACGAGCCATTCTGTAACAGAAATATAACAGCTAAAATTCAAAGTGTTGTTTGTATGATCAAGAGTAATCGAGTACAGAGATGTTGAATACCCATTAACAATATGTTTTCTCCATAATACTGAAAGATCAAGATTAGATCGTCTGGGTACTATTACTTAAACTAAAATTGAAGGAAGCTACGAGTCTGAAATCACTAGGAAAGACGAGACTTAATGCAACAAAAATATTACGGCATCTATTGAAAATGCTGTCATTATGGACAGGTGTTAAACAAGACATGTGTTCAAAGGCCTTCCATATTATCTCTTCAAGTAATGGGCCAGCACAAAGATGTCAGCTGTGCATCGTAGCAATATATGTTTTCCATGTTGCTGCAAGTTACATATATAATCATCATAATACTATTAACTGAACTGAGATTGATTTGAAATTACGAGGAAAGATTGGTTTTAATGTAACATAAATATACTGACATCTCTTAAGAATATTTTCAACATGAATAGGTGTTAACTAAAATGTGTGTCAATTGACATTCAAATCATTGCTTCAGGAAATTGGCGAGCACGGAGATGCCAACCATATACATAGTATCTTCTTCATAAAACTGTAGAATAAAAATAGGATCATCAGGGTACTATTCAGAAAACTGGGATTGTCCTGGAAGCATGCAATTATATCATTCATGCATTCTGGTTCCCCAATGATTACGTCATTGAGGTCGCTACTATCTGTGATATACGGTCAATGCTATTCATGTCTGAGGTCTCTGAAATGGCAGACTATGCTGCTGCAAACTGTAACAAACTAATCAGAAATCTACATTCTTGTTTTGTTTTCAAATATCCCTTATATTTCCAAGTCTAGAAATGAAGATTTGAGATCTACAACTATCATGTACTTAACATGTCTATTTTCTTGACAGTTAATGATGACAGCTTTGTGAGATCTGCGGTGGTATTTCTTGACTCCTCTTAATCCACTAATTCTTTATTTTTAAACAGCTACGCAATCTCGAACGATATGAGCAGTAATATTAAGATATGATAAACCACTCACTTTATATCATGAAATTCTTTTTCTATCAGAGTCAGAGACATAAGGGCAAACGTATCCGTTTTTTACAAGAGCCATTAGATCAACCAGTAAAAAGCTGGAAACCAGTTAGCTTATTAGAAACCTACAGTAATTTATTTTTATTTAATCCCGATGTATGTGATATTTCGCCGCTCAGCCATTCTATCATCAATGGCCAAACTGCTGACAGGGAGGCCCTGAGTTCAAATCCCATTTCGGACATAGACGTAATTTCTCTCTCTCTCTCCTTTCCTTGTATGAATGATTTGTGAATAGTTGCTTAACCAATAAACCTGTTCTTATGGCATGTGTGTACTGGGAAGTCGGATTTCACACTACATTACGGTTCAGTTAGAAAAGTGGAGCAGCGCACCCCATAACTCCAGCCTAGCTGGCACAAGACAACAATAAAATGTGATATTACATCCGATCATTTTGCGTTTGTTTTAACAAGCTAATAATTTGCTTATTATAACAACCTCTTTGCTTAGAATTATGTTCACGGTTGCTCACTTACAACATAGAGTCAAGATTTTAAGTCCAAAATTCAATATTTAAAGTGATTTGTGACTAGGCGTAGATCTTCACATGCACATTCTGCTTATCAATCATTAATTATTAATACCTAAAAATGTGCTGAGTATGTTTATAGTTGTCAATGTATTTTCCCCAGAAATCCAAATTTTTTCAATATTATGATAAAGAAAGGGGATTTGCTTATATAGTGTATAACAATATTTAATCAAACAACACATCTTTAAAATTTGATATAAATGCTCGATACATATTGCAAAAAATGCAAATTTATCGCAAACTGATACTGAAGTATTTAAGTAATCTAATATGTAAATTGATTCTTTTTTCTTGCATGAAGAAGATGATACTTCATTGCAGCTATCGTGAATGATTAATATATGATTTGACATTCTTTTGCTTCTTCCATCTTTTGATTTTCTTTTCTGCTCTTTTTTAACATTATGAAGATCCTTAATCTGATGATGAAAAATGAGAAGGAAACGAGCAACATTAGGTCTTTTTTTTACCACTTCACTTTAACGTCTTCATTATTCAGGGATTATTTTATCAATTTAAAGTAACATTCATTTAGGATTTACTTGTGTGAAATTTTGCTATACCTTAAATATATATTTCCTTATTTTTCAGTGATTGAAAAACTCACAATTTGCTGGTTAAAAAAATAATAAACAATTATTTTTTGAATAAAGGCTTTTTACTTTTTTATATTTTATTCTCAATTAAAAAGAGTTTTTAATATTTAGTTTTACTTAGTTGAATAATTTATAGTTATCTGGGTATTGGTTGACAAAATTTCGAAGCAAAATATCAAATTGAAAGGAAAATTACTAATACTTTGTTTTAAATAAGAGATGAAAATATTTATTTCCCCCGGTGAACTCATATATTATTATTTAAATTAATTAGCAGTGCCAGTAACTATATATTTAATAATGTGTTCTTTAATTTAAATATTTTTAGATTCACTTTATAGTGTAACTTTTCCTTCATCTGCATGGTTGATAGTCACACATCCAAAACATTGCAAATGCTTCGTCACATATTGCCACCTGGATTGACCTTCCGATGATAGTAAGTCATTATCATGTGTTACAAGAGAAGAAACCTGGAAGACTCTACATCACTGACGCACATGACAAAGAGTAAAGCCACACTTACTTCATATTATTCAACTTTGAAAGCAAGGTTAACCAAGCTTCCTCCTCCCATAATTTAAAGGGCATGGTCCTAACATTGGGCCTCGAAATTAACACTTTTTTAATATTTACGACATTATATATATGTGTGATATATATATATATATATATATATATATATATATATATATATATATATATATATATATATATATATATATATATATATATATATATATATATCACTATAAAAATATCATAAACAGAATGTAAAATAAGTAAATAAAAAATATACGATTGGATATTCAGCTTAAATAGAATTAACAAAGATATACCTAATCGAAAATTGTTCAATATTAAAAGCTAATGCTAAAAGAATATATCCTTTTCAAGTATTTGTTTCAAATATTAAACAATCTTTGGTTAGTTATTTATATACATGTATATCTGGCGAAAAAATGTAAAACAAACTTCAGTTAATATTCCACTTTAACTAATACTTATTATTTATTAATGATTTTAAATTCATTTAAGCTTCTAAAGTCTGTTCCTCTCAGCAGTACATGTATAACGTATAAAGTATTCCAATTAAATACCGCGTATTATTACTTCATTAAGACTATAACTGTTGTCAAAACTGTAATTTATTAAAATTTTCTACATAGCAGGATTTCAAAAACGAAAATATATTTTTATTCGTATTGCTTTCCAAAATATATCTCGTGAAAGTAAATGGTTAAAAATTTTCTTTGTTAATTTTGGTTATTATTATACAACTGTTTCCAACACTGTTTTGTTTGACACTCATCAGTCACATTTTGCTCATGGAGGCTAACTATACCAGAACCCACAGTAAAAATGAATTATTAATCACTGCAGATATCAAAGTCCAATATGGGTTTCGAATCCTCGAACTGTTAAACCTTAAGCCAAAGGGATAATTATTTGGTTAAAAGTTCGGCTTTTGAAGACTGATCTAATTTAGTTTTGAACGTACAGATTTAAATGCATAGAGAATACCTAATAACCTCAATGACTAAAGTGGGATTAGAAACTGTGAATTGATAAACAGAAGACAAGCTGTAACTATTAATTTTCCAGCATGATCACAATTATGGCAGAAATAGTAAAAAAATAGAAATATATAAACATTTCGAATAATTTAAAGTTGTATAATCTATGTAGCTGCTTGTTCTCCTTAATTCTTAGAGCAAATAATGTTTTTATAACTATTTTAGTAGACATATTTTTCATTTATTTAATATTTCTTTTCAAGTAACGTAACTGTGATATAATAAAGCAAATTAAAAGAAATGTTTATAATTTTAGATGAGGGCAAGAATAACGTCTAACAAATGACTTGATTTAGAAAAATGGAAAAAAAATGTTTTCAATAATAATAATAATTTATATAAATCTGTAGTATTATGTAGTTCAAATAAATAAAAGTATATAGATCCAATTAAGGCATCATTTTTAGAAGATAAAGAAACTATTTTGATTTACAAAAGATGCAGTGTAATAAATTGAAGTAAAAAACTGCAAAAATGATTTTTTAGTTGATGTATGTTTTTTCAAAAATATATTGCGTAAATAAATAACATCAAAATTACAGCCAGAATTACAAGAAAATTTAATATAAGGTACGATGTATTTTATTCTTAAACAATAAAAGCAGCTACTTGTTTTTAAAAACTCTAAAAGAAATTTTGCTACTTTAGTAATAACTAAATTACAATAATATAAATAAATTCTTTGTTTGACTTATTGTTGTTTTAGCAGTGACTTATAGACTGTTATTTGAATAGCTGCTATCGCATTCCACTGATGCAATACTCATCTCATGTAAAAAAACTGATTAAAAATTCACTTTTGTAATTTTAATTTTATTTCTTTTACCTTTTAACTAAATTATTTCTTTCGTTTTATCCGTTATCACTTTATCTTTTAACTAAATGCTTTCTAATCCTTCATTTCTATTATCTAAATTACACATTTCAGCTAAAAGAAATAAACGACATTTAAAAATTATTTCCATAATTTTATAAAATATTATTTAACATCTTTTTTTGATATTGAAAGCTCTTTTTACCTGAAATTTCTTATACGCAGCTCTTTGAAATAAGAAAATAAATATATCTTCATTTAATACATCCAACGCTTCATTTCTTCTCAGGGAAATTCTGAATATCCTTATAAAATATTTAATTCCTTTAGAATTTATACTTTCCTCTCCTCATTAAGCTAATTCAAATGCTATGAACTGGTTCTTTTGGAAGGCAAAGAACATTTTACTGCTTTCTTTGAGGTCATAACACTGTTTTCACAGTTCCTCTCATTACTTCTAAAAGGTCTATAATCTTAAAAGACCCACTGAAAAGTCCCTTAAGATTTCACTTTAACACTTTTCGTTTTGTAGCATTTAAATGGGTTTTGACTGAAAATTGCATTTCCCTTTAATATTTCTCGTTAAAAATGCCTTTTGGGCTCCTTTTCATAACCCATCTTCCTTGAAAATGTCTTTGAATCCGAACCTTGGGGGTTTTGAGAGTTATAAAGCTATTATACCGTGAAATAGAATAGTGAAAATATCGCTTTAAGGTTTTAGATGAGATTTCTGAAATAGCTGTCTCTCCTATTTTTGATATATAATATAATTATTATTTTACTCCCCTGGTGGTGTGATAAGAATTCTCAGTTGTAAATTCTAGCGAAAATTGTCTGGAAAAACGATCATTAACTGGCACCTGATTGCAGCTAACTAATATGAAATAAAACTATTTTAATATTTGTGAATGTAATTGCATCTAAATAGCAGTGGATTTTGACTTTAATACAGAATGAATCCATGTTAATGATTGTGGCTGCATATTTTTAAGAAATCGCTTAGATATTGGTAGGGTAATTGCTTCAAATTATATTTCAAGCAAGTGTAGTATCGTAAGAAAATATTTGATAAATGAATATTATGTTAGAAAAGAGTGTTAAAAATAAATGGTGAAATGATACAGGTGTGTAATTTCACGTAAGTGAAAGAGGATTAGAGTTTTAATCAAAATTGAATTTATGCTGATTGAGGTACAACTGAGATTATTAAGAAATCATTAGGAAAAAGCCATTGAATAAGTTCTAAAAATCAAGTCATAAAAATGTTGATTAAGAATGTAATTGCAGAAAAATAGCAGTGAGTTTTAGTCATGGTTGATATTGAGTTTTAATTGATAGTATAGACAGTAGATTCTACAGAAATTGAATGGTTATCTCTGCTAATAATTGTAATTTTTTTCCATGTATAATCTCACTTCAGTGTAACAGAGCAAAAATATTTGATAATAAAATATTATTAAATATTCATTGCTAAAAATATCTGCTGAGTTATAAGAGCGTAATCGCACGCAAATAATTTTGGATTTAAGCATTACTGGTGAATTAAATTTGCTTTTTAGTGGTAGTAACAAATTCTCATTAAATTGTTGAGAAATTTTCATCATTAAATCATCAAAAGATGTAGTGTATTTAAATATGTACTCAATAGTTTAAAATAGTAAGAAAATACTTGATAAATGAATATTATATCAAAATAATTATTAAAATTTTTCAAATGTTGAATTTAATTAAAAAATTAACGTTATGTATAAAAAGTATTTATAGTTTCACATAAAAAGCATTATTTTTGCAACTACATTTAAAATATTTTGAATAAATTTAGATAGATCACTTAATAGTAATTTCCCAAACATATTAATCAGCTAAAATTATAATTAACTTTCATAATTTTACTATTAATTGAAATAAAATGTGGAAAATCAAAATCAATTGTAGTTGAATATGAATCGTTCGACAAGGCATTTGAATTTGCTTTGACAGTAATTACAGCAAAATCATAGAAAATTAATTGGTAATTAATATCGGGGTAATTGCGCCAAGTAAAGTACAACATATTTTTGAGGAAAACAATCTACATATTGCTTACAATTTTTTAAATTATTTAATTTGTATTTATTTTTTAAAATAGTAGAAATGAAAAAAATAATTTTTACATCAAAGATAATTTTTAAGTACATTTTTAAATAAAGATTTTCGTATTCAAATAAAATATTTCATTTATTTCTTCACACAGTTATGGAAACTTAAAGAAAAATATTTGTTAGTGGTGAGCTTTTTAAGTCTGAAAATTTAAAATTAATGATTATTAGGATTCAGAATAAGACAGAAGCTACAGTGAACGTTTGTAATTTCTGAATCCGTAGGCATAAGATTACAATATAAAATTCGAAATTATCGATCATTTTGAATAAGTTTTGATAAGTACATGAAAACTTTACAAAAGCAATCATTTCTTTAAAAATAAAAATTGGATTCATCTTTCTTTGAATACAAATATTTTGATTAAAATAAAATACTTTATACGATGAGAATAAAATATTTCCATTACTTCTTTCCCCAAAGTTGGCGAAACTTAAAATAAAAAGAAGCATTCTTTGGTGATGTGAACCTTGGAAGCCCTCGTAAAAGCTGAGTAAAACTTTATTACTACTACAGCCGTGGCAAGCAATTCCGACAGAGATATAAACAATTTGAAATATTCGGCTATAATTAAAAGGGCTTTCGAGTAAGATTTATACTGTTGCTAACTGCTTGATGGCATTCAATCTCTAAGCCAAGCCATGGAAGAAGCCCAAAAAATAAATGTTTTTATGCTTTCTCTGTTTTCTATCAAGTAATATATCTAACATTACATACTCAGCATCATGATAGGTTGCCTCTTTATAATAGGCCATATTCTGGGAGTACTTGGCAAAGTTAGAAGCGGTATACTTTATGATAGAAACATTCCAAAGGTTATTAAAACCTTACGGGCTTTTTTTGTGTGGAATATTCTACCCCCTTCTTTTTCTAATTTTGCAAAGTTTCCCTTTCCTTAAAATGCATTTTGAGAACCATGAATTTCCTTAACTAATGTAATACCTATTTTTATGATACATTTCTGTCTTTATATTAAATTTTATTTTAATTATTATAATTTATTTTTAGATTATACTATTTAGTTTATATATATATATATATATATATATATATATATATATATATATATATATATATATATATATATATATATATATATATATATATATATATATATATATATATATATATAGATAGATAGATAGATAGATAGATAGATAGATAGATAGATAGATAGAGATAGATAGATCGAAAGATAATGTCCAAATTATCTCAATCACTAATGGCTAAGTTAAATCAGGGAATTATAAATATAAAACTCCCCTACAATAAATTTCATATCAAAAAAAAATAAATAAACATATCAAAAATGCAAATTTAAGAAATTTCAAGTGAACTTGCATGCTTATACAACCCACTAAAATTAATTTATATTTCAATAGTTGTGTACCAATTTTTTTAATGTACAACATTTGATCATGATTAAAATTAAAATTTTAACAGCATGCGTATGCAGAAAAAAATGAGTAGACACTTCAAATATAAATCTCTGTCTTATTTCATGTACGCTATTGGTATATACTCGATTGTATTTTTGAAGTATTAAAGGAAAGGCTATTTGTAAGTTGGGTTATTTCGGTATAGAGTGTTTACTATATTTAGAGAAAAGGGTTAGAAATATTTCATTTATAGATATAATTTTGTAGAGTGCTAGAATTAATGCTCAGACATATATATTGTACATATAGTTGGTTTTATTAAGAATACAACAGAATAATGAAATAAATATCTTGTTAAATTAATTTTTCTCACGGTTATGAAATAAAACATACGTTACACCATTTTTAGCATATAAAGTAAAATATCGCGAACATAAATCTGAGTCAAATAAGTTGACAGTAAGTTTACAGAATCAAAATATACATCCTTATTATAATATTTTTGCTTGGGTAATTTTTAATGATTTGTGTTTTAAATCCTAAAATTAATGTGAGTGATTGTATTATAAAAATACACTGTATAAACTATATATCAAAATATCAAATCACACCAATTTGTTATAAATTTATAAATATAATATATATTTGAAATAAATTATATATACATACATATATATATATATATATATATATATATATATATATATATATATATATATATATATATATATAATATATATATATATATATATATATATATATATATATATTAGTAAAAATATATTTGTGGGAATTGGTGACTTTTTTTAACCATAATTTACTTTAAATACAATTAAACATTTACTTATAGTGTTGAATTTATTATAATCTGAAGCGATGTTTCAATTTAGCCAAAGAGTGACACTAATTACTTAAGATGAAAACAATATACGCGGCAGAAAAGAGGCAATATCCGTAATCTCTAATATCACTCTCTCGAAATGTTAAATACCTGTTTCGACTCCCAAGGGACTTTTTCGACGACAATTCGTTTTAAATAAAATGTTCAACTAATGAATATTCCGAATTTGTCACTGTATTTAGAGGAATAAGATGAATCGTCGAAAATATATCATGTCTTTGTAGGATAAACAATGTCAAATGCGATAACCTTCTTCAATTATTCAAACGAATTTATTATTATCTCGGAATTGCTTCACTGTAACTTTGTTCTCGGTTTTCTATTTTATTGGCCTGCATAGGCCCGCTTTGCAAGGCACAACAAATCATTAAAAGCGCTAAAATTGCTTATCAGAAACGAACTAATAAACAAATAAAAGAAAGAAATTTATTTTTACGGTCCGCCATTTCCTGCCACTGGAGGGTTAAAGGAAATGAAGACTAAAGCCTGGTCCTTTATTTTTCCCTAGCGCGCCGTAAATATAACTTCACGGCTGATTTCATTTTCTGCCTTTTTCAAAGGCTAACCTGAAGTAAATTGATTTTCCATGTAAATTTTTTTCTCTCCGCATTACGATACAACTGAGAATAAATTTGGATTCGTAGCGAGGCTAATTACAGATTAATTTTGCGAAGGTGTTGTTTTTATTTATTTGCTTACTTTTGTTTGCTCGGGTATCGCAGGGAAAGCATCCACTATATCCGGTGTTTTGTTTTGCATTTCTTTGCTTGGCTCGGGATGATTAAACTGGTAAAATTTACAGTACTTCCCTTTGACGTTTAAAATGGGCTTTTTTAAATTGAAATTCTACTTACCTGCCTCGGTGTGTGATAGATAATTTCCATTATAGGAAAAGAATGTGACAGCCTTTTTTACGTTTTGTTCGTACATTTTTAAGTAATAGTGATTAAATTTAATTAGAAAATTATTTAGATTTTGTTAAAGTAATTAATTGGAATTTTATACCTTAAGTAATGGTATATGGTTAAGACTGTTTGGGGCATATGAACTGTAATGTTTAAGTTTGGTTTAGTATCACTACTAAAATCCAAGTCCTTGCGGAATAAACGGAGTTTATAAAACTGAATCGAACTCATAAGAGAATGAACAGGAGGTTAGACAACTAAAAATCAGCTTGAAGTTTGGCATGAATCTGAATCGGTTGTGGGAGTGTGTGGGTGTGTTTGTTTGTTGCGAACAATATATATTTTTTATTATTAATTGCACAAAAATATAAAATTAAACTATTTAATAACATTTTTTATTATTAAATTAAAAATATTTAAAATTATTTAATTTTGAATTATCATATAATTAAGTATGTAAATATCTAATGCATATAAGCTTATTAAAGAGATAACTATCCTTTACAATTGCATGCATATGAAAGTAAATAAAATTAATAATAAATAAAATATGAAAAGAAGTAAAAATTTTGACAATCAACCACAAATAACTGCTGAAAACTGCAATTAAAAATAAGATTTGATATATTGAAAGGTTAAAATAATAATATAAAAAAGTATAATATTAATAAAGTATAATAATAATAGAAAAATTACTTATTTATAAGCAATTTTCCTAATATTATTCATTATTCTTATATTATTTTATCAATGCAACCAAATTGTGAACAGTTCCATATTTTGCTTCTAAATGTATATTGTTAATTTGTGGAAATATTTTTATCTAAATATTTTCACCACACCTATGATATTGCTGATTGAGAAATGAAAATATTTTTCCTTAAATTTTGCAAAACATGACGTATTCATCTATTTTTTACAGTTATTTCTGGTTAAATGCATATTAATTTTCAGTGATAAATTGATTAAAGTTACTTTATAAGTTATGAATTTATTTTTTCAAAAATTAGTTACTTGTTGATAATGATAAAGATTAATTATAAATGTTATGCTACGTTTCATAATTATAAAATAGTTTACTTATTGTTGAGGTTTAAAACGATTATAAATTCCAATATGATACCCGAGAGTATAATATTGCAGTGAAATATTGTAAGAGAAAATATTCAAACATTAATAAACATTAAAGAATGCAAACATTTATTAATGATAATATATGAATTTATCTACTAAATCACAGTCCTCTAAAGGTAGGACGGCTTTTAAAATGCAAGGGGTTCAATTCCAGCCACTGTTGAAAAACGGGATATGGATGTTGATCCTATGCCTTTTGCATACATGGTTTTTGAGGAGGTGCTTGGGAGTTTTCCTATTTTCCTTCTTGAGATGTGGTAATGTGTCCCATAATCTATGACAAATCCTGTCAGAAGACAATTTAATCGGGTACATGTCTTTCAATGGGTAGTCCACTAATCAGTATCAAAATATGAAATTATTTAATTAGTAAGGACTTATATACATTAATCTCTATTTGATTATAATCAAACAGATTTAATTATTAAATTTTTTATGAATTAACGTAAATGGAACTCTGAATTACGCGTATGGTCTAACTAATATTATTTTAAAAATCTAAAAACTTGATTCTTCAATGAAGAATTTTTTATAAGCTGAAAATTGTTTATACGAGCCTCGAAGGAAAAAATATATCCTTATATCATCCATGATAACAATATATGAAAAATCTCTATGAAAAGTCTCTATTCAATTGATCCATTATAACGTATTTTTAGATTATCCCTCCTCTCTTCATTATAATAATCTATATTTTACTTCATCCATTAATACAAATATAGGTGATCCATATTTCAAGTTTCAAATTATTGCATTCAAGAAGAAGATGCAATTCATTTAGCACCTTAATTACTTTATAGTTCAATTTATAAAGCAAAATTAAAGCGATTTTGTAAACAAATTATTATTTTTAAGCGAAAATTGCTTTTATATTTTCTTTTAATGTCTTATATTTTCTCGAAACTAAATGTTTAATTTTCTTTCATCCTTAATTAAACCTAGTAATTTAAAACCCTTCGTAGTTAAATGTGATATTCTTCGTGCTTTTTAAACATATTTTTTTACAGATTCTAGTATTGGTCCCCATGCTACAAGCGATAATTCCTAGAAAACGAGCGTTAAAATTCAGGAATATAACTTCTTTCGATAATTTAATTTATTAGGAAACAATATAGTACAACTTTACGGATAATTTTAATATTCAAATAAACTAATGTTTTAATATGTATTTTAATATGATTGTGTTGATATCATAGGTTAATAACAATTTATATCTCTGTGAGAAAGAATCGTAAATACGATAATATAATTAGAATATCAAAACACAATTTATCTATCAAATTATGGCCAAGTTAAAATTTTGTTCAATCATAATTTGCTTGGCAAGTTTGTTTGCATTCAGGAATAAATTCTTTTTAAATATTATAATAAATATAAAAAAAATACTGTTTTTAAGTAAACACTTATTAACGTATTTGGGCAATATTCTCAATATCCTAGGCTTAAAATATAATAGGGTTAAAAACATTTCATGGTTAAAGAAGAAATATATTAATATATATGATATTTATATTTTTAAAATTTAAAGCAAAAGAATTAATGCAATTTTCATTTTTGTAAAATTTTTAAGTGAAAAATCGTCATAAAAAATAAGAATATTTGAATTACAGGAAAACTGTCTTTGAACTAGACATAACAAACTCAAATCAATTAGCAATTAATACTTCTACAGTGAATTGCAACCAAATGTACATAAAAATGCTTTCTTTTATCAAAAAATCTACAGGATATTTTTTTAAATAATAAAAAATTCACAGCAGATAAGGCAGTTTTATCTTACAACAGGTTTCTAAGCTTATTGCAAAATATCGAAACTGTGACCGTGATGAAGGTCAAGTGTCCATTTAGCGTGCAGGGGAGTGTTTTTTAATGGATATTTCCTTGAAATCACACTTCACAATTTTCATTCATGTATTCTAAAACTATTTAAGTTGTCATTATCTTTTTTTGAAGAGAGAGAAAAAAATGTGTACATAAAAAATATACCTTTTTGTACCTACCGTCCACCAAGGTACATTGTTAATTTTATTTTGACATGGAATAAAGGTCGATTATCTTATTTAAATGACATTGATTGGTTGGCAGGAGGGAGGACTTGTCAATGGAAGTGATTGGATAACAAACAAGTTCAACCAAAAATGAAATGAAGGGTTCACAACTTCTTATGTAATATGATGAAAGAGTTCTTTCCGGGTATTATTACTCGAATGGAAAAAATTATTTTAAGGTCAACTCGGACAAAAAATTATTTTAAGGTCAACCTTAAATGAATACACAGATTTTATAACTTAATGAATACACAAATTTTCTAATATTTTACTACATCTTTGATCAGTCATCGTAAATAAAGCTTATTTTGGTGATTTTATATTCATAAAATTTATATACGATTGAACAATTTTGAATTCCTCTATTGCCTGCATCTTATTTCACATAACTTGGGATATTTGACATTAAATAAAGAATGTGTTAGAAATGTGGTTTATATATTCTTTTTAAATCATAGGCTATTTATTCCAAAAATGCTATATAACACTATTTTTATTTACTTTACAAATAAAATAACTTTTTAATTGATTTTAATAAAAAAGGAATATTAAAAGAAAGCATCATCAATCTAATAGGCAATAATGAATATAAAGTGATTATTCTCGTAAGTAATAAATAAATGATTCAAACACCGTAAAATTTTGTGCTCATTGTAAATAGAATGGGATATGCTTCTATGCAAAGATATTAATTTTGAGGACAAACAATTTCACAAAAAATGTTTCATCATCACCTCGAAAAATTTACTTTTTTTTAATATTTATGTAATGAATAAAAGATTATAATATACATATGCACAAACATATATGCTCTCCATTCCCATAAATGACTGGTAATTAAGAATGGAAATGAAAAGTAATGTTTATTCATCATCAGAGAGCTAAAGAGTCCTTATGAGTAGAAGTTCTGGAAAGAAAATTCTGAATAACTACTACAAGTTACTACAAATCCTTTTATAAAGTTCATTATTATTTCTTTTATTTGACTTGGAGAAGAAAAGCTTGTTCAATCTGTTGTTGAAAATGTTGATGAAATTTGGGAAATTCAATAACTGCTATATATTTCTATATATATATATATATATATATATATATATATATATATATATATATATATATATATATATTATTCTTTTCACTATTATAATTATTTTATTAAATAATGTGTTTGCAGTTAAGATTATATTTATTCGTTAAAAAATTCTTAAGTCACATTTTTTGTCAATAAAATATCAATGTTCTTTCCATTAAAAAGTAATTAGTGTAGTGGTAACTAAAATCAATAAATAAATGTAATTGATTACAACGCATTATTAAAAAGGGTGTTTAATCTATTAAACTAACCACAATATTGCTTATAAAATTAAACAACAAATATAAATTTAAAATGAAGACTTCTTCCCGAATTTAAAATTGAAAGAGAGAGAGAGTTCAAAATATAAAATTACTTAAATGTGAGCTGAAGAATATTAAAACACACTTCTGTAATTTATTCATATACGTCATGCATATTCAATCGTCAAATATTCAAATGCAACAAATCTGAAAATATAAAGAAATCATTTTTATGTACAGATAAGTAAACTAAAATATCCAGGTGATTCAATGTGAAAAAAAGAATTAACCGGAACATTGGTCTTAGAGCAGCCATCAAAAAGTCTTGGGAAAATAAAGCATCTTGTATCTGCAAGTTAGGCTTTGAATCCCTCTATCTTGAAACAGGGCCAACGATAAAAAGAAAAAAATAATCAATGGCAAAAAAATGCAATTTGTACTTAAGCAACTTTCCTTTTTTTCTTCACCATCCATCCAAATGTCAGATGTGTGAAGATACATCATTAAAGCGAAATACAATACGAACATTTTTCGTTGCAATTGTCTATGCTCCATTACTGGGAAGACGCTCTGAAACTCTTTATGTGATTCATCCCCCCCACAAGAATCAATTAAGATGGTACTTATATACGAATCGGAGTTTTTGTTATCATGTCTTTAAACTTACATGCGATTTTTACTTCGTCGCGTTAATTGAAGTTTTCCTCGGTGAATTTTTCAAAAAAAGAGTTTCTTTCTTTTTTTTTAATTATTGATTTATGAATGATGTTGAAGTTATTGCTGAATTAATGTATGCATTACTAGTTTCTGGTATGGAAAGAATTTTGTGAAGAAAAGTCAGTTTTTTTAAAAGAAATTTAGTCAAAATATTATATTTTTTATATTGCTTTTACTATTAAAATGTCATTTTTAATGCAGCGTCCAGATAATATTTAATAAAAATTTGTACTTTTTTATTACTTTCCAGAAAAATGAACAGGTCAAAAGACTGTTCATAAAGTTAAAACAGAAAAAAAACAAAGTGTGAAAATTATCTTTATAATTGCATAATTTACAACAATATAAAATTATTAGGTGTTATTTATGATTCTACAATTTTTAAAAGTATTAACATTTAAGTTTATATATATATATATGCATATATATATATATATATATATATATATATATATATATATATATATATATATATATATATATATATATATATATATATATATATATATATATATATATATATATATATATATATGTATATGTATATATATAATATGTATAATATATTATATATATAATATATAATGCATAAATATTTTCTAAGAATAGTTAAAATTAGCATTTTATTGGATTTTTTTACAACATTTGTAACTTAATGTTTATTGAATCCAGAAATATTAATAGAAAATTTGGTTTTGTTTCAATATTATTGATATATTATAGATTATATCTCAAGCATTCAAAAAAGTTTATCTATTTCATCTCAAAAATTCTAAAATGACTTAAATTGAATTTTTTTAAATTAGTACTATCTTCACAAAAAGATATAATATTTTTTGCTGTTATTAATAAATTTATAGGAATTAATAAATGTGTTTGATATTTTTGACAAAACCAATTAATAAAATTTCTCGTACACAATTCACATAAAATGCACTTAAATAGAATTGTAATGTAGAGCGTAAACATTATGCACTATATCAAATTCGATATATATTCATTTACATTTCAGTAAGAGAAACAAGTTTAAAATGGTATTCATTTTTCTGAATAAGATACGTCACTAATCTACTTTCTTTTCACATAACATTTTTCAGAAGCAGTAGTATTTTAGTACTAAATAGTATATTTTCTATATGTTGATTTTTTATCTATCGCAATTGTTAATATTGAACTTTATCATTATTTTAAAACAGCGAATAAGTTTAAATATTAATGTATAAAATGCATATTTGAAGGGTCATTGAAGAAAGCATTTGTGCACTATTTATATAAGAAGTTCAACTCTCAAAATTGATTTTCAGTAAGAACTATTATCCTATTATATAACTCTTTCAAATTCTTTTCACAGACAAAAATAAGAAATTGTTCTTGATTTTTAGAAAACTAACAATTTCTCATTTTAATAATAATAAAATGTAAAGTGCAGATAAAAATGTGCATAAATATTACACATGATAATCTTACTTAAACTGTAATAAATTTTTAATGATTTTAATGTGTGTTGATGTGTTTTAATGATTGTGTGTGATTTTAATGTGTGTTTTCCTGATTTTAATTTTAAGACAATGCAAATTTTAATTGTGTGTAGTTAAACTTTTACAAAATAATTCTTAATATATATAAATGAGACAATCTTAAGAATATAAGTAAATAAGATCAAAGTTTGTACATGGTTTTTAACTTATGACAATTAATTTGTATGCATTTGAGCACAATGCATTGATTTAGATAAAAATCAGTGAACTGTAGAAATAAAAATAAGTATAAAAAATTAAGCATTTTTTATTTAAACTATAATACAACACTCTAATTCATTTGTTTCTTAGCTTCTAGATAAATGCAGTACATATTACAAATAAATAATTCACTGGGGTATTAAATTTAAATATTGTAAGTTAAAATTACAATACTTATATTCCAATTTTAATATGATTTTTATGACAAAAATTTTTTTATTAGCATTTATAATTTGAGCAACTTAATTTTAATATATACAAGATAACCACAAATATGTGAGTAAAGATATAAGTGAAATGTATATCGGTTTTTTTAATTTATTTCCAGTAAACTTGGATGAATCTCTAGAAAATATTATTTGTAATTATTAAAAATTTTACTTAAATTTTCAACAGGAATTTAAAATTTTATTTTAAGTTATTAAATGAGACCATTTATCTGATCTTACTTCTATTATGTAAAATTTTTGGAGAACAGTTTAATATTATTTCTGTGTTAAATATATTTAAATGTCACATATATCACTGGAAGTATAGTTATAGAGACATTTCATATATTTTAAACTTGACTGAGTAATTTCTTGTTCCTTAATTAAACTTTGCTAACGACTGTTTTAATTTAATCAATGTACAGTTGAGTCCCTAATTGAAATTGTAATTTACGAGGATCATCAGATGGCAAAGCTGCTTCCCTAAAAGTTTATATTTCCTTAAATTTAAAATCCCTATCATCCATCTATGTGATCCTAATTAGTTTATTTAATCAGATATCTGTATCAATACTGCGAGATCCGGATAATACTGATTAGAATTTATTTTTTATTTTATTTCCTTAATCCTTATTTCAGAACAAATAAATTACTAATTGGGTTTAATTTTAGCAATTCGTGATACTTCAACAAATACAATGAAACAATATTTTATAATTTTTATTCTATTACAAATAAAATTTATAAAAATAATAATTTGAGAATTAAAATGTATTCAGTTGTAGTAAATATTAATTTATACACAATGAAATTGTTGTAAAGAATTTGATCATGTATTTCATTTAAGTATTTTTTGTCCACTTACTTTTGTATACTTTATGGCCCTTAAACCAATGACAAAATAATAGCTTTAATCCTCTACTTTGAATTCAAATGAAGTTATTATTACAACTTACAACCTTTTCCCCTTTTATAATTTAACAGTAAATACTATAACTTTACTGCAAAATTATAAAATGTGAAAATGTTAGTAATATTTCTAAGTTTTTATTTAAATACGTTAAAATATTCATGATTAATTGTATCTGAAGGAAGTATATTTTAATATATTTTAAGTACAATATGACTTTCGATTAAATGCGTATTGAAATGAGTATGCTTACTTAATACGTTCAAAGATAGTTTAATCTTCTAATAAATTATAATTATTTTACAGTTCTATATTATAATTATAAAAATAATCATAAGCATATTAAAATGCATTATATTAGCAAACGAATTGTCAATTGTACATTGAAAACATATTTTGATCACTACTAAAATGTCTGTTGAGGGATGATAACATAATCAGTAAATATATTATCTGTATTTAAATATACTTTTGATAAAACAAGAGAAATCATCCAAAGAAAAGCATAATAAAATACGTTTATTTAAAAAATAAAACTTAATAAAATGTTTCTTATACAACTCATTTCAGATTTTCCGAATTTCCAATTAGTGATAAAATATCTGAAGCATAAGGAACGTGATTTTGATAAAAATAATGATTTGCAAATTAATTTTTACATTGGAATTCAATCGTTTGAATTCAAGAATATTCACAGTCCCGTTGCTATGACTACACTGTTTTTAGCAGTAAATATTTTAGAATATTTCTATTGTATTTTTTATATGTCTGTAAAAAAAACTACGTTTTTGAAAAAAAAATTTAAACATGTGACACATTCAATTAAAATTTGTATAAAAACCTTAAATTATTTCAAACTATAATTTTTTTGGAATGTAAGTTACAGAGAAAGTTAAGAAATAAAAACATTGATTGTAATCATGAAATTTCACACAAGAAACTTAATGAATAATAGAAAAGTAATTTATCTAAATTGATAAAGAAAAATGGCGTAGAACATTTACTCTGAATAAAAGTTCTATTTTATTTTATAACATTTGTAAAGATAACGTAAGAAAACTATTGATAAATATATGTGAAGATAAGTTAACATTTAATATAAAAATGTTTAAAATAATGAAGAATACAAATTTTTCTGGTTCTTTCATTGTAATACAAAATAACACTGAATAGAAATGTATTACTCATTCCCTATTGCTTAAGCGAAGAAAAACTCAATTTATTAAACTCTTGATTTTGTGACTCGTATGGGTTTTGACGCGGAGGGGATACACAAAAAAATCACAACATAATTTTATTATTTTTCATTCTTTTTCGAGTATATCGTATTTTCAAAAGAACTTGCGAAAAATGGTTATTTCCAACAGAGCTGAAAAGAAATTTTGAAATGCCATATGCGAACATTCTAATAGTACTGCTTGATTTAGGCTTAAGCAGAAAAATTTATTGATTCTTAAATAATAGGAGAAAATAGGAATATCTAAAGTTCTTCTACAAAATTCTAGACTTGAGAAATTTGTATTGAGAGTATTGTACATATTGGATCCTGTATAAGATTGAATGCCTCTTACTGAAATGAATATTTTTATGTCTGAAAACTGTGATGAAGTGTTCGTCATCACCGAGTACCAAATGGAAGGATTTATCATTTATAATGGTCTATATTCTTGTGTTCCAAGAGATGAAAGCCAGAAATTCAATATTTACCCTCTGTGATAAATTTGATTATAAAATACAGAAATGAAAGTTATTGCTGTCTTTCACCAGAGTTTGGGTTCAATCCTAAGGCATATTACATGTTAAACAAATATCTAACCACTGGTCCTCGTTAAGCCTAAATACTTCTCTTTGAAAAGTGTTAAAAATAATCCATATGTGATTCTAAAAATATCTATTCACAAATTTTACCAAGCACATTTATTTATCGCTATGATTAATAAATTAGTCTAACTCTATCTGAGAACTAAGTTACGTAGCAGTTTACGTACGGTCTGAAAAATATTGGTTACGTAATATTACATTATTATTTATTTATATATATATATATATATATATATATATATATATATATATATATATATATATATATATATATATATATATATATATATATATATATATATATGTATGTATATATATATATATATATATATATATATATATATATATATATATATATATATATATATATATATATATATATATATATATATATATATATATATATATATATATATATATATATATATATATATATATATATATATATATATATATATATATATATATATATATATGTATATATATATATATATATATATATATATATATATATATATATATATATATATATATATATATATATATATATATATACGTAATATTATATTATTATATAAATATACGCAATATTATATTATATTATGTAAATATTATATTACGTACGGTCAGAAAAATCAATGTTTCTCAACTAATGTTTATATATTTTATTTCGTTTTTCAGTGGTTTAAAAATGTCATTGCACAAAATCGTAAAAGTATCAGAATTCTCGTAAAAAATATTTAAAGAAAGGAATATTAAGTGAATTTATTTGGTCAGCTTAAAAGGTCTACAAAATGAATGAATCGTTTGAAATCATTTGATATATTTGACTGATTTAATTACAATATATTTAACTAGAAAAAATTGGAAAAACAGTATGTTATGACATCAGTATTTATGATAATAATGCTTTTAGTTTAGAATCTAAGCTAAATTCCTTCATGGACGCTCATATTGCAAATTTTATGTATTTAAATAAATGGAAATTAAAATGTTCTTTTATACATTAACATTAGTGTTCTATATCTTCTCATTTGGTTTTTTACCTTATCTTGAAATTTAGTTGCAACCGAATGTTCCGAAATTACATAAATTCTGTATGTCCTACTGATTCCAGTTTATCAGTTTTTGTAATTCCTTTGCTTCGAATCTAAATTGTGTTTTTTATTCCGAAAAATATAATTGCTTTAGAATATTGTATGGCTATAGCAATTAATCGTTGCTGCACAAATATATACTAGAACACCACAAATACAAATATATTCAAAAATCTAGAAATGAATATTTTAGTTAAAATATAATAACCTCAATTTTTTTTTACAGAAATGTTTAATAATGCGGGCAAATCCCTAGATATCCTGAGAGTACTTTTAAAATAACACTTCATAAATTAATTAAAAAGGATCATCAACTATTCATTATTGTTTTTTTATCATAATGTTTCATTTTAACGTAATATATTTAAATTTCTGTATCGCCTATCTGTTCAATTTCATTTTACTTATTTCAATTTTAATAGATTATTTACTTGAAACCCATACTTTTTATTTTAATGTTTGATAAATAATAATATTATTATTTTCAAGCTCTAGCTTCTGTTTACTAATGGCTAACTGTTATGTTTTATACAAAGGGAATTACAAAAACTCTTTCCAGAACTTAAAATGTTTTCAGTTGCAGTTTAAAATTTTAATCTCTCTTTAAATTGAAAATTACATACAATAACATTAGTTAACTGTATTCTATGGGAAAACGTCCTAAAACATATTTTTTATGCATTAATTAAAAGTTCTATTCCTTGCATTAATTATTTATCTTCCCGGAAGATTCAATTACTGCATAATATTTTCACAGTTTCATAAATTTTATACATTTTTGTTTATTTTTTATTTTTTTATAATTAAATTTCTTTCAATCCAAACTTTAATTGCTTATTTTCTGTGTAAATTATGGATTTTTTAGAATTGATTGGAAATATGATCATTAAATTTTTAAAGTTCTCATTGAACAATAATTTGGTACAACAAGGACAACGAAACAAATGTCTTCCGGAATTTATGATTTCAGTAGTAAATTAATCATTTTTTTATCTTATTACAAACATTTAATGATGCAAACAAATGTATTTTACATTCGATAAATATTTTATAAACATTCTATAGAAAACTGATATACATTCTATAAATATTGTTTGATACATTTTCTGAAAAGTTTTATCCCCTGTCAATATCTTTTTTCTCTTCTCACAAAATGCAATTACAACTTAATATTTCGAAGCTTGGTTAAGCTTTGTATCTTCTATTCGTTTCAGTTTATCCCTTGTTTATAATTAGTTTGCTTGGAGCCCAAACTTCGCTTGTTTACTTTTTCGGGAATACAGAATAATTTGAACGGGCTTCTACCTGAATGCTGAGCATAAACTGAAGCATCTTCCAAATCAGTTTTCCTTCACTCATCCCAAAAATTCCGTTTGATTGTTTGACTATTAAATTTACTTTGCGAAAGTTGCGTCATCTGAAGTTTCAGCTCCGGGACGCCGATGTGCCGCGAATTCAATTATCGCACGCTTCAAAAGCTTTTCCTAGAATTTAATGGAAAGCGCAGATACTAGACTCAATGGTCTTTTCCTATCTATCAACCTTCTGCTGATGGCACAGAAGTTTAATGCAGGCTGAATCTACGTCCGTAGAATAACGCGTCCTCCTTTTGCAATTAATGGGAGAGGAGGGTGAGACAATTAAATCGAGCGAACTTTTCTAGAGAGACGACATTCTAGATGTTTGGTCAATGGTGCACTGCAACTTTTGATCATTTCTGTGAATAGAGTTACAGAATTTTCCATATTTAGATATCTCGTCATAATGGCAAATTCACGAAACATTTGCTTAAAATAATTCATTAAGGAAAATGAATGCTTTAAAGAAACATTATTTATCAATTCTGTCTTCAATTGTAAAACTCTGATGATAAAAACGCTATATTAATTTTCTCCTCATCATTTTATCAATGTAGAGATTAAAAAATAAATTGAAGATTTCTCTCTCTCTCTCTCCTACTAATAAAATATACGAATTAATACATTTGAATGTGAAATATTTTTCTGTAAAATATTTAGAAATATATTTACATATTTAATTTTAATTTATGTGACACATTTATGTGAGATAATAGATTTATTATTCTATACCCACTCATAAAATGTAATTGATATATTTTACTCTCAATTTCTGTGAACTCAGGCCTTTATGATGTCTAAAATATTTTAAATATACTTAAAAGAAAAACTAGATTTCATCAAAATCTTAAATTAATATTATTGTGTTTTTTAAAAGAAAATAGATTTTTTAAAAAAATATTTAAAGAAATATATATCTACGTTTGTTTGCGCTTGTTTTACGAGAAAAATATACAATAATGTATAATTGCTTTGCATATCAATTTGCAAATCATAATTGAATATTCTATACTTAGTTCTAAAAATAAAAATGATACATAAATCCATTTTATGTATCATTTTTATTTTTAGATCTAAGTATAGTAATCTTGAAAAGTATAGTAAATCTTGTATTAATCATTATTTCTATCTGTTTTTCAATGTGTGAAAATGTAAAAATGGTACAAAAAAGGTAAATTTTGAAAATAAAAATTAAGAATTCATTGAAAGGAAAATTGTAACAAAAGCAAACATAGAAAATAATTAAAATATATAAATTTGTTTTTAATTTGAGTGATATTCAACCAGCATGGAATGAATTATTTATTTATTTGATCACTAATAAAACATAAATGATAAATTCTACCTTGAATTCTGGTGAAATTATTTTTTTTATTTATTTTTTTGAATTTTTCTATTAGACATTTTATAATTCGTAAAATTACATAAATTCTATTACCCTATTAAAATTCCAATAAAGCCTAAATATTATGAGATTTGAAAAGGATTATATTTCTCTGTGGAATATATATGTATTTTATGCTAAATATATTTATTTGATTTTTTTAAGTAATAATGAAATAAATTATTGTTTTTTTATATTGAAGCATAATTGAAGAATTTTATCATCAATTTTAGAGATGAAAAATATTAATCTTTCTTTAAACATTTATTAAAACTTAAAATAAATTTGTCCAAAAAACTATTGATTTGATAAAATATTGTATTAACACAAATATTTTAAAAAGGAAATAGTTTATTTTACAAAAATTATATAAAAATTATGTTTAAGTATGTGATTAAAGTAATATTGGCACTGTGAACAAAAATGCATGACTTTCATATTCATTAACGCGCATACATAGATTCACGAACTGGCAGACTGAATAGCCGTAAAGTTAACGCTATCAGAATATGAGCTATTGATATAAACGTAGTGCAAAATATTGTTTAGTATGGCTTCCATTATAATTCACCAATGAATAAAATTTAAGAATTTTTCCATGACATTTTTAACTTGAATAACTCATTTAAACTAAGCAAAAGCAAATGAGCTAAAATACAACTATAAATCTAAAATACAGTGTTTCTTACAAAAAATATCCCTATTTATATAGTAATTTAAATATTTTTTTCTTATCCTCTACATTGTTTTAGTTTAACTTATTACATTAAATTTGAGAATGCTCGATAAAAAAAGTATTTTTCATAGATTATAAGTATCTGCTGACTTTATAATTTAAATGGAGTGACATTTAAACAAAGCATTATTGAATTTTTTTATTTTTGGATAACTATCCTCCTAATAAAAATACAGGAGATACTTAATTACAGAAAATATTATTTGCGTATAAAGTGGTTAACTCTTGGTTTAAAAGTGGAAGAATTTTCATCAAAATTACATATATTTGAATACTCTTTTCAAAAGAGGGAGTGTTATATCTGATGCCTCAGCTAACTTAATATTTTATATAGTAGATTAAAATTTTATATAGGAAATATTTTATATAGCCTATAGTTGTTTGATATTGAGAAATTTATATCTTTTTTACGATTCGTTTCAATTTTATTAATTGTTTGTTTTTTATAATAAAATATTCATGCTTAAATTTAAATTTCAACAACATTATGTAACAACGTTGACTTTATAAACACAGACATTATTTCATTATACATATAATGAACAAGAAAGCGTTTTAAGTGTATTTTTTATAAATAAACATATGCATGATATAAACCAAAAATATGAATTGCTATAACTTTGCTTTCAATATTGCACCACACATGTGAAATGGAAGTTTTATTTTGCTTTGAAAAGTAAAAATAATATAAAATTTAACGAGTGGTTTTAAGAATTATTGCGCTATGCTTGCTATTTTTATGGAAAATACATTGACTCAAAGTTTATTGTGTAACTAAGTGTGTTGTTAGTTTTCATGTACATAATGTACAAACACAAGACCTTTATCTAAGAAAAGTTAAAACAAACATTTTAATAAATTTTATTTATTATTATAAAATATATCTATAGAATAGAAAGTAGAATTGTATAAATATAAATCAGGTTTATTTTTTTGTTCAGTTTAGATTATTTTAAAGATATGTTATAAATAGCTCTTGCAAAATGCGTAAATTAATACAAAATTTTAGTTTGTTTTTTATATCAATCAGGCTTTTATGAAATTAATTAATTTTAGGAAGAATAATTTGCTCTTCATATTATGGTTTTAATTAAATCCGTTAAACTAAATACTTTCTTTATAAATATATTTCTCTTAATGCGTACATGTATATGCATTATTCTTATTTTAATAACACACTTGTAGAAATGATTACTCTTATAAAGTCCTTAATCGATAATGAAGACATCTTCATTTTGCTAATTTCAATATTAGGTACAACAATCATTTCGTTATTTCTTCAAGAGGCGAATTAATTTTTACGCAATAAACATCTCATCAGTCATTAAATTATGTTGCCATAAAATCCGATACAAAAATACCCTGGGGAGAATAGATAAAGCAGTAACATTTGTAAACATTTCAAGAATTCTTCAACGATGAAAGAATTGAGCTAGAAGGCATCAGCACATGAAGTTGCCCAGCTTTCATTATCCTCCTTTGCCATCAGATTCTTAATTTGTTAACACCGTTACGGCAACAAAGGTTGGAAACAAATAAAGATGTTCGTTGAACTGAGGAAGCTAATAATTACGAACATTTCAACAATACCTCCAGCTGCTGTTGTACCTGTGGGACCCAGTTCCATGAGCATAGCTGCATATGTTGCTGCACACCAGAAATTGGGGATTTTCAGGAGTAGAAAGATGGTTTTGTGAGGAAAGGAAAAGTAATAAAACCATCTTAAGGATGGAGTTGCACTATTTATCCGAATAATCACGTAGGGTAAGAAAATTTTTCAAGCTCTCAGCAGAGATACGCACGTGAGAACAAAAAGAAGAAGGGAATAAAATGGGGAAAACTTCACAACTTAAAGGGAAAAAAATTTCTTTCTTTAGGTTGCTGAAGAATCACATGAAAGCAAATCGCAATTTTAACAGCATTACCAACTGAAATAAAAAAGTGATAAATGAGCTTAAGGAAACGTGACTTTGGTTTACGAGAATAGTGTATGAAAAACATATTTTCATTTATAAATTTGCATTAATGAATATATTTATTTAAATTCTGAACATTGTTAAAATATTTTAAATAAATAATGAGTCATTCTGGTTTTTATAAAAAAAGAATTTTCATATTTTATGAAAAAAAAGTATTTAGACAATTGATAGAATATTTTCCAATACGTTAGATTACTATTATTGGTGCAATTTATAATTTAAATTATATATACTATTCATAGATACTAAATATTAGCAAAAATAAGACACAAAAAAGTCATAGAATATATTATGAATATTGTATAACGTTTTGTTAATAAAAATAAGAATAAAATTTACATGTATTTGCAGAATGCATCAAGTTCTTAAGGAAGAATTTTATTAAATTATATTTATTTAAGTTATTTATAACAACCGTAATTTTCCCCCACTGCAATATTCTTTGTTTTTATAAATTTTACGTATATGTATCCTTTTTGTTGAATTAGATTATGCTGAAGATTGCGTGAGATACACTGTTGTGTCCCATGCCTGTCTGACAGTCAATTTGGAATGGACACGATTTTTTCACACCTTCCTTTCCTTCCTTCACTTTAAACCTATCATTTCTTGGAATTAACCATTTGGATGCACATTTATTCGAATAATTTCTTGCATATGGAGCACATTTAATATTTTGTGGTAGATTAATTTGTAAGAACAGCATATTTATGCAATTATTGGAATTTATTGGCTCCCACTTTTTGTTTCTTCTTTTTCCAAAACCTTTTTGTATCACTTGTCTGGCATATCTATTTGTCTCTTCCACTGTGCTATTCCAAAAATCTTCATTTAGGACATCATTCAAAACATCCAAAAGTTTAGGATTAGCACCTATCCTTCGCACACACAAAGGATTTATTCCAGGCGCTTCACGAAACAGTTTTACATTAGGTACATTATCTTTTTCTTCCCAAATCCATTGATCTAATTTTTTAGAAGAAGATTCACTATCACTGCCTGATAAGTATCTTGTACGTCGTTTGCATCTTGATTTTATCTCACTATCATCACCACTATCATTTTTACTTTGAAATAAACAAGAATAAACATGTTAAATATCGTCTCATTTTCAACGACGTATCAGAACATCATGTGCGACTTTGGTCAAAATAATGCATGACGTTCTGATACGTCGAATACGGTCAAAGGGTTAATATGTTTACGGGGGGGGGAATCTGTACTCTATGCTACTAGTATTGCTTCCAAATTTCTTCTATGGGCAGCTCAATTACGCATTGAAAAGTATTTCCGTACATTTGTTAGCCAATTTGTTTCTAAATAATGAAATACAAATGAAAAGTCAACAGAGTTCTATTAGATAAAGTTAAATCTTCTGCAGAAGATATTAAGCAAACCCTATAGGATGAAACAGCTTAAAAATTATACAGTTCTCATGATTGTAAATTTATAAAGAGCAATGAAAGAAATTAAAAATCTAAATTAGGAGAAAATGTTACTAAGAAAACTCTTAACTATAATAAATAAAGAATATCTGAATCAAAAAGTAAAAAAAAAAATACTCATTTAAAAATTTGATATTGATGAAACTGATAAGAAAAACCAGAAATTATTCAGAGCTCCAGTGGCTCAGCAGCTTCACGCCGCTTCCTGTAAGCTCAGCAAAGTGAAGCATCATTTGCCGCGGCAGTGGTTGGGAGGGTGACCACGGTTCAATTCTCTTTCACTGGGTTGTTGGAGCTCCGTGGGTTGGGGACATGTCCACGTTAATCTGTGACGTCCAAAGTCCTTCCGCTGGTGTGGCGTGGATGTGGAGAGGAGGGTGCCAGCTCAGGTGTGGCCTCGTCAACTGATCGTAGTTCAGAATTACGAGGCACCTTAATAGAGCAAAGTCGTGCTTTGACCATCGTGGTGCTCTGATCCAAAATGAAATACGCTCTCTATTTGCTTAAATTCGCATAGCCAACGGCATAGGAGCTTGGCTTGTTTAAGTGTCATATGCAACAACAACAATAGAAATTATTCAACTTAAAACTAAACAAAAAATGTTGATGATAAAAAAATGAATCAAATTCTACATTTTGGAAAACCATACATTTTAAAAAATGTAGGCATTTATGTTAAATGCCTACATTTTTTATAATGTATGGTTTTCTTACTTTTAAAAAGGTGGCCGATAGTATTTTTACCATTTTTATCGTGAAAGAAATAAATACTAGGGATGTCCTAACTTCAACTAAGAATCCTTCAAAATAATATGGAAGTAAAAGACTGTTATTTAAATTCTAAGCCTTATTTCTTATAGATCCACACATGAAGACATAAAATATGCAAATAATTTCTTAGAGAGCTTTGCCAAAAATCAATGAAGTTAATTTAAATGTATCAAAAAATATTCTGTATCCAGACAAAATTCAAAATCCGATATATAAAGGCCAATGTGTTATGTGATGAAAATCCACGAATAATAAAACAAAAATTTCCAGCATAATATGAGATAGTATTATTTGCTAATATCCTTATTGGAAATAAATGTCATCACAGAGAATCTATATTATAAACACATAATTCTTTATTTATAATTTATGAGTGTTTTATCTTCTTAAGGTATTATGATAACATTTTTAACAATACAATCAAAGATTTCCAATTAAAGAGAGTAATTATTACTGGTAATGAAATATACTGAGATGAATTAACCATCCCACATGGGATATTGAATATCAGTGTCAGGAATACATCTTCTGCAGGGTTATGATGAATTAATTTATATTTGCATTCACGCTCCATTTTCTTCAAGGTTTAACAAAATATATAATATAAATGGACATGAAATAAATTGCAAAGACTTACAGGCTGCAAAATTCATCTTAATAATTTTTTTAATTTATTTTTTATAATAACAATTACTAAACTTGCTGTATAAGAATAAAGCATATACTTCGAGGAAATTTTCACATAGCATTTACATAAATAATAAAACATAGTTACTAAAGCAGTTTTAATGTATAAAATTTTCAAAATTATTAAATTAATGTATAATACTTTTATAGCATTTTAAAAGGATTTTAATATCAACAACAGTTCGAAAAATTTACAAATATAATAATGTAAGATTTTGTTATATAGTTTTGATTTTTCGAACTGCAAATTTTTTCACGTATGATGATTATTTTGAAAGGATTAGCCTTTGAAGTGGATTTCAACCCCTTGCCTTATTATGAGTATCTTTAAGAACTAAAATAAAGAGAAATAATCCACTCATATACCCGTTTATACTTCCTGCATATAATCAAGGGTTTTACTACACACACGCACACATATTAATATGTACCTTCTATTCTACATATTCTCCACGGGATATTACGTATTTACTCTTACAAATTGCGGTCACTGCATGAGTTAGAACTAGGAAAATACTGCTATTTGCGTATTATTTGCTGAGTGGTCTGAAAAGAATTAAAAACAGCTTTCAGCTGCTGTTCAATGTTTTCCAGACGGATGAGTTAGGTTTGTTCTTGCAAAAGCATGCTTCTCTGTATCTCGCCTTAAGTTATGTTCAACCAGTTAGATAGAAGCAGTCGAGTTGGGTTTTTGTGATTTTGAAGCAAGGATAAAGCAGAAGACTCCCATTACTTGTCTTGCCACCCCCAGTGGTATCACTTCACTTGGAGGACATTGTGACCATGCTCAGTTTTAACCTGCCCCAGCAGCTTTAAAGAATAAGATGGGTTTTCCTTTAAGCCAGGATTCGAAATCACTACTTTCTGATAATGAGAACGATGCTCTAACTAATCGGCCCAACTTGGCTCTGAGACTTATTTGTCCTGTCATGTAACTGACTGGAATACATACACAGTGAACTCTCAGCTTAATCTCATTCTTTTGTGTGACAAAGTGGTGCCGCATAAAATCAAATAGATCAGTAATAAGCATTATTCAGAATGCCTCACTAGTACACTCTGCCAAACTAGTAAAACGATTCCTATAGAATACATTTGGTAAAGACAGAATGATCAGTCGAGGATAAAGATCGCATGGCCTCAACGATCATCTGACCTCTCCGTGTTTAATTTAAGGTTTTGGGACTACTTGAAACCACTAGTGTACTATATAGACGCTGTCTTCCCTTCAACACTGACCGTACTCAAACATTCTATTTGTAGTAAGCTTTCTGTAATTGATTCCGATATGTTATATATAGCTGTACAGCTGTAAAGATGTATTTTGACTTTCCTTAGCTGTGTCGTAAATGTTCTGGATGTCATGTTGAAAAAGTGTTATTACAATAGCAAATGAATGGAGCGTACTATTGTCCAGTTCATTGTCTTTCAAGATATCAGCGCCCCCTATCGGTTAACTTTCAACTAAACTTTTGCACTAAAAAATACCATTTCCTTATGAGATCTTTCTGGTACACAACATTTCTTATTCTATATTTTCTTCCTTCTTTATAAATTTCGGTTTCATCCAGTAAATAATATTCAATATATTTTAAACTAATTACTAAAATGCGCTGAAATTTTAAGCATTTTGTTTGACATAAAAAAAAGGAATTCTTATTTTGTTAACATGAAGGAAATTTTATAAATTTACTTTTCATATTAGATGACAGTAATCTATTTCGAGCTTGTGATTTAAAAAATTTTACGAAATATGAATAAGCAAAAATAAGATTCTTTCTTGAATTGTTTTTGATTATATCTATTAATGACAAATTCGCACGCTCGCAAAAGAAATAAAGCTCGTTACTGAAAACAATATATTCAAATAAAACGAAGATATTTTCGTATCCGGAGACTCGAATTTCCTCGTAAACAAGATGAAACCTAAGCACAATACGAGCAAAATAAAAAGAATTGAGATGAATCCAGAGTAATGATGCTTATTATGTGACACTTAACAAAACGCAGAACACTTTTCTTGGCATTGAGATGCGGGTTATCATTTCCCAGCGCAGAATGTTTAGTTTCTCTCTCATTTGGAAAGAACTGCCAAAGCAGTGAAGCATGTGGCATTGATCTTGGAATCTTGCCATCGTCTTAGCGTTTTCTTCCACTTGGATGGAAAATTAAACAAAGTATCTTGCGCGCTAACTATTTAAGATTTTATCACTGCAGACTAGCGGCACTATGTTATTATCGTATAGAGATTATGTAACAGGAAAAATCTATAATCTCATTGCAGTTTGGAAGAGCAGCAGCGCTTTCTCTTTGAGAAATGCGTGAAAAGAGTTATTTTCTACCTGAACGATTTGATTATCGCAGCAAAGATTAAAGTGTCACGTAGGATGGTAGCCCTACGCTTCAATCTAACATTCCTTTCTGGGTATTGTGATGTTGCAGGAAGATTCAAAATTGAAAATGAAATTTGAAATTTTGCTCCTTAGTTTGCTTAGAGTAAAAGATAGTATAATATTAAATAAAATAGCTATGTTTACTATATCATTATAGCACCATTTTAGTTTCTTTCAAATGGATTTAGTTGTAATTAAATAAATGGACTCAAAATTATGTAATATAATATGTGTGTAGAAAGTTAAATAAAATTAATAATTGCAATGGATTTACTATATCTAATTAGTAAATTATCTTTAAAGGAAGACATATTTGAAAACCAAACATACAATCTTTTCTGAATTCATAAGGTTAAGATTTTAGAACACTCAAAGATTTTTTTATATTTTAGAGCACTTATATACACGTGCGTTCTTACATGTATACAACAAAATCAATTTTAAAATTAAGTCAATATTTAATGAAAAATTTTACATAAGTTAACTGAATTTTCAAAATCAAGTAAAAAAAAATTATTATCAAAGATTTTTCTTTTTTGACATAAATTATACAGCAAAAGCATTCTCAAAACAAAATTTAAAGTAATTTTCATTTAAAATGTGATAAATGTAATTTGCAGTGACTAAATGGAATGTTTATTTCTAATGAATGTCCAAAATTATAATCTTGAATGCTTTTAATAGAAATTTTTTTTTTGCCTTAATAATTATAACCCTTAAAACTGGCAATTTCCCAGCATTCTGCATGAATTCTTCCATCATTTTACGATAATTATACAAAACCTCAAATATTACTAAATCTTCTGCATATATATTTTCGTGTCAGAAATTAAATATTTATGAGTGTATCACCAATTTTTTAATTTTTTGGAAATATGCTTACATTTTTCTTGTTTTTTTATATTTTAAAATGATCGAGATAATAAGAATTATCATGAAAACAATTTTTTTAAGATTTCCTGAATATTAAATAACGGCATTTCCTTTTATTGGAAGACTTCCAGTTTTTATGAGAAATAACTAATCTTCCAAAATATTTAATTTGCTTTTATATACATAAAACAAATGAAAGTAAGTATCAAAATAATACATTTTAATATTTTACACAGATAAGGCCATATGCGAATTTTCAAAATGAATTTAATGTTTTTAGCTTAAAAGCTTTTACAAAGTGATGACACAGAACACCAAAATAATACATATTGACACCAAAATAATATAAATTGAAGGGAAAATTTTAAGCATGCTGAAATGATATTTTTATCTTATGAAATAGATTGTATAATTTTAACTATAAAAATTAATATTATGCGTTAAATATTGTAATGTCTCTTAAAAAATTAAATTTTGTAATTTAGATAAATTAAATTATATAAAACAAAATTATAATATGAAGTAAGTATCTTTAAATTGCGTATTTTTCAAAATCTTCTCTGCTACACTGTTATTTGTTGATATGTTATACACTTTAAATTTTTGATTTACATTTTGATTACACACACTATAAAGTGTTGATATGTTATACATTTGTAGAATTTAAATTGCCCATTTCTTGGATAATTATTATTATTTCAGAATTTACTAAACACTCAAAATCTAATGGAAATTTCATTATGCCTTGATGAATTTTTAAAATTTGCTTAAAAATGCTAATAATTTTTGATTTTTGGTTATATTTAATTGAAACATATTTAGAACAATTCAAAGTTATAAAAATATAATTATCCTTTAAAATAACACGAATAAAATACTTTAAAATTTAAAGTATTTTATTCATGTTGTGTTAGAGAAATTTTTGATAATGTTTATAATTTTTTATCATTCGGAATAAAATAGACGGTAACGTATTTTTTATCAAACATGGATGTTGTAATGAATACTATCTGAAATTTAAGGAATAGATTCGATAATTCAAGTTAAAACTAAAATATAAATCCATTGATATACTGGGCTTGTTAAATTATATCATGTAATTAATCAAAAATTAACTGCAAAAGATAATTTTGATAGAAATTTATTTAAACTGAATAAAATTAAAATATTTGTCTTGCTTCTGTATCCATTTCAGGAATAATTGTCTATTAAATTTGTATAAATTTAAAGTAAAATTCTATAATTTACATTTATTTTTTCATATCTTAATTCTTTTCCATGTACTATAGTAAAATTGATCCGCCGTTTGAAAAACTAACACATATTTTCGTGATTTTCTTTATTTTAAAAAATGTTTTTTTTGTCAAAATAATTATTATGCATCTTTTAAAGGAGAAATTCAGTAGATTCAGAATTAATCTAATTCTTAATCTGAATTCTTAATCAAATGATGCTGAATTAATTAAAAATTTTAAAATGAACTAAATTCATCTAAAATTCATATTCTATTTGCGATACTCTAATTATTCTAAACCCTGTAAACTGTTAATGAGATTTGAAAATTCTAAAGCAGATTTTGCCCCACAAATTCAGATTCTCCAGAATATATATTTCATAATTTTTAAATGCTTTAATATTACAGTCATAAAAAATAAACCCCTGTATAATTTTCATTAAAATTGTTTTTAAACTAAAATGATTAATTTATTAACATTGTTTATAAACTAAAATGATATTTTACTTCTTTAGGTTCTGAATTACATGTATCAGCCATCGTTGTTTGTATCAAACACTTCTGGTTAGGATTCTCACCTTAGAAAACAGAATAAACTGATAATATTATTAAACAAAGCTATATAACAATATTTACTTGTATCGGCTTCAGTAAAAAAACGCTTGAATATTTTTATCTAAGGAACAATACACTATTTACTAACATCTAACATATTTATGAAAATATTTAAGGAAAATCAATCTTTACAACATTTAATTGCAATCTTTAGTTATTATTTATGTCTAAATAAAGTATGTCGCTGAGCAAAAGCAAAAAATTTAAATTAAATTGCATCAACCGATAAAATAAGCTGTAAAAGCAAATTAAATTGCATCTCTTATTTTCTTTTTTCCTCTGTCAAGATATATTTCCCAATTTCTTTACTTCTTTGAGTATCGCAACCACATATCTTCCTTTTCCTGATAATTTGACTTCCGATAACTAGTTTCATTATTTACTGCTACTCCAATTCTGCGTTATATATCACCAAAGCAAAGCGAGAGGTTCCAACAGCACCAAGGAAATAAAAACGCATCAATGGCCCCCAAGTTCATTTCGTTTCTTACTGCGTGAGGCGAATACAATGAAAAGTTTTAGATATACGATTCACGAAGAAGACGTTAAGAACTTGTGGTACTTCACTGAAGCTTCCCCGTCGGAATTTAATGTTTCATTTAAAGTAACTCGCATTTTCTACCACAGTGGGCAGCAGACTAAGGAAGGGAAATCGCGTAATTGCTGCGACTTCATAGAGAGAAAGTAAATACCGCATATAATCTGCATGATTTGCATCTCTTTTATAGTTCAATTAAGGTTTGCCACAATAAGAAATAACTTTTATTCTCCAATTAGTCTGCCATTATGATTTAGAATCAGGTCATGTGACAATAGATCTTAATTTCATGAATAGAGATTTGCTCAACGGGAAGTACTTTTTTTGACTTAATGCGATTTGGTGATATTGTTGAGAATTAATGCTGATAAAATACTGTATGAAATTCACGGAAAGCTTTTAAGCAAAATAAATCGAAATAAATTATTAAATTTACTTGCATATATATATATATATATATATATATATATATATATATATATATATATATATATATATATATATATATATATATATATATATATATATATTTTGTTTTTTAAATAAGTGTTTTAAAACAGACTCCTAATAAATTAAGAGAAGAGAAATATATCCATTTTGTAAATCATCGGCTATTTCTAAATATAAGAAAAATGAAAGTTTCTAATGAAGAAAAGTCTTTGAGAGCAAAGAATTGTTTGATTAGTTTCTAAAGAAGTAAATCAATAAATTTGTATTAAGAGATTGATTTTATACTTAGCGAAATAATAAGTACATTTTGCTCACCTACTGTATGAATATAAATTGTTAAAATATATAGCTGTGTTTTTATTTACACATTAAATCAAATCAGTCTCCTACATTTATTCAAATAGGCCCCAATGCTTGAGTACACTGGTCCATGGCTAAGGACAATGCGCAATTTCACTTTTACGAGGAACCACAAGGGATTTGACAAACTGAGCCCGAAGAAGGCTCTTCTTCATATAGAAGCACGGACTAAGCGGACAGATCCCTAGACATAGCTGGTCACCCAAAAATCTATGAATTTGCATTGAGGATATTGAAATCACTAAATACTTAGCTTGCCTCAGCGAACATAACGGATCTTTGGTAGGGTCAGGATTCAAACACATTACCCTCTAATAACGAGAATGAACTCCCTTACAATCCAGGCAATACTGGATTCAAAAAAATGTTTCTTATGCTCAATAATGTTCATTATATATATACATATACATTTAAATAATAAAAGATTATTCAAATATTATTTTAAATCTAAAATTAGAAACCAAATGATGGTGGTTTTGAAATTAATTTTGTGAAGATTAATCTATTCTCATATTTTCTCAGACACAAAATTTTGAAATATAACATTTACATCATAGATAATAATTGGTAAAAAATTGGCATGAATTTCACTAAATTTTAAAGATAAATCTTGTAATACCAAGAGAATTGTAGTTTTCTTTCAAAAATGTATTTCAGAGTAAAACGCAAAGACATTTTATAATATCTATACTGTTTCATTGAATGGCACTAAAAACTGTCTTAGATGCAGAAATAATTGAAAAAATTCTTTTTAGAAATAAATTTTGAGCGTATCGGAAAAAGAAAGCATTATATATATTGGCACTACCTTCAAATCTTGGAAAATAACCATTGAATATTATTTTAATTTCAGGAAGTTCCATGAGAATTGTGTAACAAACCTTGTATTGATACTAAATCTATTAACTTTTCGCGATACACTATTAAGATTATTATAATATATAGTTTACTTATGTTATTTGTCTTAACTATAATAAATAACAATAATATATACATACATACATATATATATATATATATATATATATATATATATATATATATATATATAAACAAACATACATTATACATACATACAAACAAACTACTTGCTAAAAACATGCATATGTTAATATAGTTGTAAATAAAGAAATATCGGAAAACATCTCAAAATATGGTTCTGAAAAATCTGTTAAAAAAAAGGTAATTTCTGGCAATTAGCATTTTGTTGGACGAGTAAATGCCATGTTTGACTAGGGAATGAATCATTTGTACCGAATATAGCAACTATTTTTTTGATATTAGCTTTTAATTCCTTTTGAAATTTTTCTTAATTATGTAGGCATTAAGCTATTTCAAAGCGCTTTAATACATGCTCTATCATTTGTTCTGACTAAAAAATTTGCTTATTCTCACTTATACAAAAGATCATCAAACACGTCTTATAAAATCTGCGTCAACACAATTCTTAAGATAAGCAAAAATTTGTCAATGGGTTTTGTTATTAATGCTTATAAACTTGTTTTCGAGAATATGTTTTTGTTTTTACTGAGTTTCTTGATTTATAGAAAAAATATGGTAAAATGCAGCTTCGATCATTTAGAAGAATCAATATTCATTGTTCTAGTTTGCTTACAACTCATCTTAAGCTAAATGGATGATTTTGTAACCCTAGAAATTAATTTTGTGAAATTCATTTATCTAATTCTGCTGTTTTAAGTTTAACATATAACTTAGATTTTTAGTTGCTGATTTGGTGGCTGAAGATTCAAAAAGATGTATTTATACTATCAATTTAACAGTAGAAATTTTGCCGTTCATAAGAATTCGCTTCGGCTAAAAAAATAATTTATCAATCAAATTTCAATGATTCAAAAATAATGAACAGATTATATTGTTCACGTAAAATTATAATAATTTTACGTGAACGGTATTTTTACTAGCGAAATAAATATGCGAAGTAAATAATTTTATATAGCTACTTAAAATATTGCTTATTGATAAAGTATTGTATGTTTGTACTGAATATGATAAAAATGAAAACAATATACCTTACCACCTTTATATATATTTTTTTAAATAATAAAAAATTGATTTTATTGTTCTGTCATGATTATGTTCATGATAATTTGTTTTAGAATTTCATAAAATCAAGAAATTTATTTCAAATTAATTTTTAAATTTTAACAAAAATATTTATTACATTAAAATATTAATTCATTTCAATTAACTAGAAAACAATCTGTTTTGGAAAGAAGTATAAATTCAGTAATTCATAAAATCACTCTTAATATAGATACAAGAATAATTAATTTATATCGAAATACAAGTCCACCTCACGGCTGAAAGTGCAGTATTAGAGATCTCTTGTATTTATTAAATTGTAGTCATTGTCACCCAATTGTTTAGGCATTTGTTAATACTAATGACGCGTGAGCAAACGAGAGAAATGTTTCATTCATTCCTAAACAATAAACAAACAAATGAGTTCCGGAAATCTCCAACAAAAGCCATGTTAATGAGAGCGAGAAGCTCCTTTGTTCGAGAGAATTCATGAATATAAGAGTTATTAATTATTTTTATCTGAATACCCAATTGAATTACAGATTTCAATCTGATTATTATCAGAATTTTACTTATCTCTCAAAAATGTTTACCTTCCTAGATAATAGTAAACTTCTTTTTGTTACGGAATGCACATTTTCCTATATATTATTTGTATTATATATATATACACAAACATATATATATATATATATATATATATATATATATATATATATATATATATATATATATATATATGCACGTATCTAACATTATAATGGATAAACATCTGAATCACAAATGATTCAATGATTCACTAAAACTTTGGCGATAGTTGTTTGGCACTATATATTCACAAGTATAAACAAATATTTCAGACATTTGTGAATTCCAATCTTTTTCATAGCATATTGTATTGTTATCTTAAGAAAATTAAGTAAAAATACTCACAATGAATTCAAGAAAAGTGGTTTTTTTTTTCAAAATATTATACCTAATTAAATATAATAAAAAATTATATTCAATATGATTTTATATTGAATATTAAGAAAATGTATGTTAATGTGTATAAATTTCTGGAAAGATTAAAAATAAAATTTGTACAGCGCAATTTATTCAAAATATGATTTTGAAAATTTATTTACGACAAATATATATTTAAAATATTGTCTATTTAAGGAATTTGGATAATTTAAAATAATTTCTTTTATAAAAATAATAAATTGCGAAGAAATTTAGCAAATTATTTTAATAAAATATGTATTTAATAAAATCTTATGCTCTGAATGTATTATTGGATTTCGAAATTTTTATTTGACAATCAGTTTTTTTTTTAATTTTCATTCTAATTTCTCTCTTTTATTAGTCCACTAAAAATTTTATTAAAACTTCATGATTTATTTAACATTATCCTGAGATGCAGGGATAAGTGATGTATCTTAGGATTTTTTTTTCATGAAATTATCTATGACAGATTAAGTACAGAATATTTTCATTGCATTTTATATGTACTTTCATGCACAATGTTCATAATTTTAAATTCCTCTTGAATATAAATTGGAAAACCAAAGAAAATGCAAATAGCCTACATGTTAAACCAATTAAATTTTGATGCATGAAAATATCTCCAATTCTGAGAGATGGATATATTTTAAAAGTGAAAAAGTAAATCCGAAGATATTTATGAACTTCACTCCAAAACTTTTCATTTATTAAATGTGGGTTTGACACTGCTTTTAAGGAAGTTGCTACTTTATTGATTCACCTCTCAAAGGAAACATGACATTAAAATTCTATTAAAGAATTTATTTTTAAATGATGTACTTCTGTTTAAAGTTATGAAGCTTCTATAAAAATGCTTAATGTAATTGTCTCCTCGATTCTAATAGGTTTAGCCATGGATATATATATATATATATATATATATATATATATATATATATATATATATATATATATATATATATATATATATATATATATATATATATATATATATATATATATATATATATATATAAATATAATTTTTAAAATCTTTATTATATTATTCTTAAATTTCCTTTATCATAAAATATTTAAAACGTCTTATTTATTAAACTTTGAAATAAATGTTTTGGAAATATTTTTATAGAGAATCATAAATTTGAATGTAAGAAGAAACACGAATATAAATTTTTATTCATACTTCTCAGCTTGTGTTCCGAACATACCTTAGAAATAATGCAGAAAACAATTCAAAGCGTAACGCAGTTTCAATCGTAGATAGCATTTACAAGAAATATTTGGAATCTAGAATTCCTTATTTCCAAGTCAGATATCAAAAATACTGCTATTGGAAGTGAACTTGAATCTTTCTTTTACTGATATTTTATTTCATACTCTTGCATGATCTTTGAGAATATCCCAGAAATAAAAACAGGAGAAGTTTGAGAAACCCACTACCTCTTTTTTTTTCTTCCTCTGGAGGTAGTTTAAGTTTTCCCTTTGTCTCGTCTTTTGACCAGTATCCAGGAGGAAAAAGGTTGAAGACTGCTTAAAGTATGCCCATTCTGGTTTCCTTAGGGAAATTTTCTTTCCGCCGGTTAAGGTAGCCAAGAAAGAGGTAAAAGATATGCGATGCGCTTTCGTTGTCTTTCTTACTTTCTGGCTGCAATCCACTGGGTGCTATGTTAACATGCGAAATCGAAACAAAGTTCAAGGTACTGCATACATTTCGGAGCAATCTTTTTTCTTTGCATACCATAATCTTAGAGTTATGCATATATCAGTATTGTCGAACAATATTTCAAAACAAACAGAAAATCTTGTAAATTATAGATTATTTTTTACTAACTACTACTTTTAAAAAAACCTATATTATAATCAAAAATTAAAACAATTAATTTTAAAATTTGGGAGTTAGTTATATTGCATATTTTGTCTTAATTGCTTACAAATATCATGTAATCGCACTTAATATTAGGGTTATTTTAGTGCTGGAATATCTACCTAATAAATAAATAAAATGGATAAATAGAAGTCATATAATTTAGACAGGAATTTATTATGATATTAATTGGTAATAAAGTTTTATTTCATATTAGGTCCTTAACCACACATGCAATAAAGATCCTTAAGAAAAATACTTACTACTTTAATATGTGCATACTTCAATGAATAATTTGTTATGTTATGTGGCATAAAAACACAAATATCAAGAAATATTGATTATAAAATAATTTATGAAAAAATTAATAACAATTGCATTAAAACATTGAAAACCTTTTGTTAAAGAAGACACTTTTGAAGAAAAAATATTTTAATAATAATAGCCCATAATTGTTAAGAAATTATTGCAATAAAATTGTTTTTTACTTAACTATTTCGCTTACTTCAAAAACTATTGACAAAACCATTTTGAGATAAATTACTATTGTTTTGAATTGTATAAAAATATTGCCTAAATGAAATTGATCTTGTTAAATGCTGTTAAACGCTCTTTTAAGGGTTCAATGCTTTGGCTTTCAGTTCAATGCTTTATGACTTCAAATCCAATCTCAAGTATGGATGTTCATAGTATGTTGGAAAAATACTTTAATTGTAGGCCCCAACCTCATTAATTTTCGATTAAAAAAACGCTTTAAGGTATTCGCCATCTTTTGTCACTTGATTTTCGATTCAGATGTCAATTTTTGTTTCCGAAACAATATTTTGATTTGTCAGTCATATAGAAATTGAACAACTTGAATTTTAAAATATGTCGAGACTTTTTAAAAAACAGAGCAGAAAGGGGTTTTATTAAACCGGAGGAAATAAAGAAAAGTGGTATTTCATTTTTTGACAACATTTTTAAATTAAAATGTTTTTCTAGAATGTGTGCTGATTAAAAGCCATAGTATAAGGCCGTTATCTGGCTTATTCATTTTCAACGATTTGGCTACATCGTCTACACAAGGGAGATTATCACTTTAAAGGTGATTTTCTAAAAACTTTTGTTTTTCACAAAATCTGCAAATACCCAGTTAAAACGAAATCTCAAGTAATAATAGAGAAACCTGTATAAAACTTGGCCTACCTGTTTGAAGTCTTTTTATATACAAAATGAATCAGAAGTTGAATATACGTGAAGAACTTTTTTTATTTACAGTTTTTTTAAAGGAATGTAAAATTTCGTAAAATATTCATATTGTTGTGTATTTTTAACCATATATTCTTTATATCTTGTTAAATTGATTGATTTGATCTTATTAAAATATTGTTACTTATGCTCAAATTAAATTGAGATTGATCTTAATATTTCTGTAAAGTTTTATCCCTTTTTTTAATTTCACTAAAATTTGCGAGAAAATAACTGATTTTACAAAATGTATGCTATATGTAATTAATATATATGTTTCTACATCTTAAACTATCTAAAAATAAGATGAAAGAAAATTGAAATTAACATTTAAAAAAATCAAATTGAGCATAGATGGATATTTTAAAAAGGTAATATGACTATGTTCCTTTCAAAAGAGTTTATAAGGAATTGCAAAAAAGAATGTTTAATACCAAAATTCATTAAAATACTATAAATACATACTCGCTTTTTGAAAAATCATTATTAGAACACACTAGTTTTTGAATAAACTATTTTATTGACAGTAATAGCTCTATAAATTTGTTCTTGTAACTTATTAAAATGAAAACAAATTTCTGAGCAAAATTATTGAACTACACTTTATTTCCGAAGTCCATTTCATATGCCTCCAATGAATAATAAATATGAAGTTAATAGAGTTGGAGGTGAAAAAGTATTCCTTCAATCTGATAACACGTTTCTGACAAAGTATTAGGCTTTTAATGTTGCCCATTAAAGAAAATGCGAGTTGATGATATTTCCTTGGGAAAGAACACGACCCTTATATATGAAGGCAGGAAGAAAAGAGATGACAAAAGAAAGAAAAAAAAATTCTGTGCATTTCCTCCTCTTTCCAACGACAAATAGGGGGTAGTCACGAAATTAGAATGAAATCAACTTTTCAAGGATAGAAAAAGAGATATTCATCGTAGACAAATCAAAGAAAAACTTTCTTGTTTAGTCTGCCAAGAAAGTATTGTGTTAATAGACATTTAGTTTTTACCTTCAAAATTTGATGAAAGGAAAATAAATTTGTTATAAAAAAATACCAGCGAATATAATTTTGGCATTAATGAATTCCATTTTTTAAAATTAAAAGCATGTTTATATTGTAAATATTAAATTTGATTCTAACAATGTGACACATTATTCTGACATTTCAATTGTGATGTAAATCAAATGCTCCTATCAATAGCTTATTTCTTAGAGAAATATTTAATTTTATTTGAATTCTACTACTCATAAATATATATCATTCTTTTACATTAAACTTATGTTGTATTTAGATAATTTTTGGATGTAACATACATTTAATGTAATACATTATTATTTTTTCGAAATATTGGGAAAAAGTTAAATCTGTAAAAGTTTTAAATTAAACTAAAAAGTTTACTAAAATTTTTTAAAAATTAAATTCCGTTTTGAAATAACACCTATGCAGAGAACAACAAAAGTGGTTTCATTGTTTTATGAATCTGTATGATTTACATAGATTGAAATAGTTTATTTGATGAAATTAATTCTTCATCTGTACTATCATTTAGGCATGAAAATAATCATCGTGAAAATAATATTTGTGAAATTATTTATATAGTATTTTTTATGACATCCTATGCTTTCTAGTAACATTATAAAAATTTCTTTTTTAAGGAAAACATCTAAAAATATTGATATCTTAAAGCTGATAAGCAATTATAATTATTTAACAATGCATATTGTTTGTTTATAAAAGAAACACATTTCAAGAACTTAAATTTCCTATCATATTTCCAAATTAAAATATTTTCTCAAAAATATTTCTTTCCATGTTCATTATATACAATAAATAAAAAACATTTAATAATGAGATTAGTAATCTAAAGATTTTTCATAAATATATGGAAAAGGAATTGAAAAAAAATGAGTATAAAAATATACAAATCATATTTAAAGTTATAATGCGAAACTTAACTCCTAATTTTCGCATGAATTTTTTGTTAGGCGTAACGAAAAAAAGTCAATGATCCTGGTTTTTAAAGTTCTAAAGTTTTCAATTATTATGCTAATTTTTGCAGTTAAAAGTTATGTAATTTATTTCCCTTTTTATATATATTTGAAAATTTCATATTTCTAAATGTGAAGAAATATATATAAAAATATTAAAAAATAAAATATATTAAGTTGATATAAAAAATGTATGATGATTATATGAATGTTAATATATATTTCAATTTAAAGTAAATATATAGATTAATTTATCTGAAGATTAATCATTAAAGCTGAAAAATAATATCAATATTATTAGCGTGGAGGATTTCTTTATATCGAAATAGCTTAGTTTTGGAAAAAATATCCAAAATTTTTATGAATGTTTTTAAGTAACTTATATCGTATTCCTAGTATTACAAATTTTAAATATAAAATAAATTATTTCTTATAGCTGGTTTATTAAAAATAAATGGATTTATTTTAAAAATCTATATTTTCATATTTTCCTTTTTAATTATTTGCATTCTTATTTAAAAACAAAATTAGTTATACAGATAATTCTCATAATCAAAATAACCCTAAGATTTTTATTATAATAATTAATTTAGTATTCATTACTTATTCATGAAGAAATTAAATTTAATATTTTAATTAAACCTTGCAAAAAAGAAATATTAATTATTAAAATAGTATTTTGTTATGGTTAATCTTATTAATACATTTTATATAAAATTATATTTATCTGATAATGAAAGAGTGAAAAATATGACTAATTATTTACTTTTTCTATTTTAGGTACGTAGAAATTATATTTCTGAAATAATAAAAGTAAGACAAACTTTCCAATTTTTTATTTCATTAAGCATTTTTTTCATTAGTATTATTACATAGTACGTGATTCTTCAAAAATGTGTAAATTATTAATATTTTTTAAATTGTTATTAATGCTTATAATTTACGAATACTTATATTTTTATGAGTATGTTATTATAAATTTAACGCGCGCGCGTGAGCTACGGCTTTATTTTTTTTACTCTTATTTCAGTTTAGAAAATTAATATGCATATTATAAAAATAAATATTTCATTACAATGTCCCAACTTATGAAATAAATAGTTATGTATAATTAAATATATTTATATGAAAACCAGAAAGTATTTTAAATATTATCAATACTCATGAAAATTTTGAAAGAATATCAATAACATTTACATTATTTTTCTATATTATTCTATGTTTCTGCCATGCTTATATGTATGATTGTGTGATATGATAAGAAACTTTAACATATTAAGCTTAAAAAGTTAAAGTTAAAATTTTTTCAAAATATTTATTTTCTAACATTTAAATATTTAGTCATTTAAACATTCCGTCTTTAGAGAACTACTGAATTTATATATTAAAATACGCAATAAATTTTTTAAAAAAATCCATTAATAAATATCCTCTAGCAAATAAAAATTCCATCATTTGAGAGAATTTTCCTTTTTGAAAATGTAAGAAAATAATTTTAAATAATAGAGATTCAAATATTTGAATTTAAGGAAAAAGGAAAACCTTAAAATTTTCATAAGCATTTTGTAACTATTTAAAACTATCTGAAAAATAAAACACATTACGAAGATTTAAGTTCACTTTTAAAATTCTTGGAAAAAATTGATTATCGGAAGAACATTATTTTTATCAGTTACTCATTTACTACCAGCATTAATATTTCTGTTTTTAAGAACATTTTTATCTATCATTTTTGTAATTTAAATTCACCTCCTTTTAAAATAATTATAGTTCATTATTTATTTCAATATTAAACTTTTTAAAATGATTTGATACTCTAAAATTTCATCATAAGATTTCATTTATTTCTTTATTTCCAATACAAATAAATGTTAATTGCTCATAATTTAATTCTGCAAAACATTTTTTAGAATTAAAAGTAATTAATATAACTATAAACTAACATAGCTTAATGTTACATTAAAAACAGCTATGTTAATAACTTTAACATAGCTGTTTTTTATATTTTCTTTCATCACATAACAAATTTCATTTCAAGATTTTGAAAATAATTGTCAAACTTGTCATTTCAAATCAATCAATTCAATTTCCTTGTCAATTTGAATTATTTCAATGCTTATTAGTTAGAATTTTCTTAAGACATCTCAATTTTGCTATCTCAAAATACTAAAAACTGAAATAAGATCATATTTAAATCTAAAATTCATAACGAAATCTCTTTTCTGATAATCTATATATGAAGTAAATTTCGATTAATTAACTTCTTATTCAAATGTGTTTACATAGTTAATTTGTTCTTCAGTTTTTTATCAAGGACTATTAGAATATGAATTATATTTGTTTGGAATGATTGTTTTGACGAAAATATAAACTGGATTTCATTTTTTACTTTGAACCTTTTCGAAAATAAAATGCAATTAGGACATTAAAATTATATTATATAAAAAACATTATATAAAAATGCATTTATGACATTTTTAATTGAAAAAGCACAGAAAAATGTACTCGCTCATATCAAAAATTTTCCATCAAATATCTGTAGTAAATTTTAATATCCATTTAAGCTTAATTAAAGAAATTTTATTTTCAGAAAAACTAATTTACAGATTAATATATGATGTCTTCGTTCTTTGAATGTGCTAAAGAATTATTGAAACTTCTGAATTCATAATTATAACAAATTTTTGCCTTTTAAAAATATGTAGATTGAATATTTTATTGCATTCTTTATTCAAGGTGGTCAAAAATATACTTCCCGGATACATAAAATCTAAACGGCTTATCCAATCAAATGAATAACCAATATTTAATTAATATTTTTAAATTTTAGAATGATATTATCCACCTTTTTTTCTTGCACAAATTGATCAGTGTATTGCAGTTCTAAAACCACAAATGACATTCAAACGACTGGCATGTATTGGTAATTGCGGTGTAAAGTATTTCTTAACAAATGTATTGTAAAAGGATTGATGATAATACAGAGGGAAGAAATCATCACGATATTTGTTAAATTACAGAGTTAGGCGGTAGAAATATCAATCACAAACATCATGGGCAAAGATTTGCTTCATGGAAAACACTTATAGGGCAATGCCAAAAGAAACATTCTTCAGTCAGATATTTTATGTGGCAACTATTTGACGAGTATGGTTTTTCTAAATGCTGATAAATTTGCACAAGAACTTGTTTTTCCAACTTTTTAAATTATTTCTCTGCAACCATATCCATGAAATCTGTGTTGACAAAAATCATCATAATCTCAAGATCATACCAATAAATAATCATATATTAAATATTTTAGTCAGAAAAATAAAAATTATCCATGTAGTTTCTATTCCATATTTTCCTATGTTTGATTTTATGTATTGCAATTTTTATATTGCAGTTTTCAAAAAACATTCATATCGTGTAAGTTTTATTGGAATTTAATTAAAAAGTCAACATCCTTAAATAGAATAAATTCAATGTTTACATGAAACAATATAAATAAAACAATAAGAGAGACAAGGAAATTGAAATAAAACCCTAATTCGAATATGTATGGAGCATTACTGTCTTTAATAAATCGCAAAACAGGACTTATTTCTCATTATATTAAAGAATTTTTTGGTTGCAAATTTTTTACATGATCGTACCTAATAGGTTGAAAAAATATATTTCTTGGATTTATATATCACCACGTCTAGTGCAATATAAATAAAAGCTTAATAGTTCTTGTTTATTCTTAAAATTTTACATAAATGCCAAATTCAAATACCAAAAGTTTATTATTTGTTAGAACAACTTAGCCTTATTTTCCCATTCCGATTTCCAAAGATTCTTTCCAACGAATATTGGACTTTACATCGTGCTATAAGTCATAAATTTTAAAACCTTTTATATTGATTATAATTTTGAAATAATGTTATATAGTTGTTTTTAAAAGATTACCTGTAAAATTTTTAATATGAAACAGGAGACTAAAATACAAGAATTTCGTGATATTTTATCTGAAATAAGGAAAAATCGCAGTAAATAACCTTACTTCTTAAAATTTAACAATATATGTTGGGACAAAATCATTCAATTAATTTTTATGTTTTAAAAAAATATCAGAAATATATCTTAATTGTTTTCAAAAAATTAAAAATAAATAACATGTACACATTATTAACTAAAAAATGATGTTAAATATAAAATGTCTCTCAATTATTTTAATTTTTTATAATTAATTTGATTTGTCAATCGTCAGACATTTCTTATTCATCAATTTCTATTTTCTTTCATCTTTGATCCAGTAAGACTTTTGAAAGGTAAAATAAGTTAATAACATTTGGATGTATTTTGCATAGTTGAAAACTGAATATCGAAAGAGCTATTTGCTTAGAAAGCATATTTTCTTAGAAATTGTTGCCCTAATATATATATATATATATATATATATATATATATATATATATATATATATATATATATATATATATATATATATATATATATATATATATATATATATATATATATATATATATATATATATATATATATATATATATATATATATATATATATATATATATATAACATACATACAGTACATTACAATGAAATATTTCAATAATGATATTTAAGCATTCCTAAGGATGTCTAAAAATGAGCAAAAAATCTATATTGAATTACAATTCAAAGTACACATCATTCAAATTTTAAATTACTGTCAAGTAAAGTTGTATTTATAGGGAATCCCCTCCCATACTGACTCCAGTAAAAAGATGACAATTTTCTGTTGCATAAATCTCTCTTAAAATCCCTCAAATTAAGTGCATCATAGCGAATGAACAATGGATTATACAAGCCGCTTCACCACAGGTACACCCCTCCTCCAGTCTAGGATGAATGCATTTTTTAATCATTTGTATTTCTTATCCGCAACCGCGCAGTGATCAGTCATCAAGGCGTGCGCAACCAGGAAAAAATTCCCGTAATCACGTTATCAATAATAAACAATCAAAAGGGAGAAGGAAAAAGGGTGATTCACTTCAATTATCACAGGATCGGATTTCCCCCAATCGTGGGAAAGAGGGAGGGGTGATATGTGATCGTCTGACACTCCCGTGAACACTGGATTGCTGCTTCCCATACGTATGAAATACTCATTACCAAAAAATAGGGTTACTAGAATTACCAAGTGCGAAGTGTAAATATACGCACTTACTACTTCAAAATATTAAATGTCTTAGTGATAAGCATTAGCGAAATAAATGATTTGTAGGAAATAAATAGATTTGTAGGATAATTAAATTTGTACATATCTATCTATCTATCTATCTATCTATCTATATATATATATATATATATATATATATATATATATATATATATATATATATATATATATATATATATATATATATATATATATGTGTGTGTGTGTGTGTGTGTGTGTGTGTGTGTGTGTGTGTGTGTGTGTGTGTGTGTGTGTGTGAGTGTGTGTGTGTGTGAGTGTGTGTGTGTGTGTGTGCGTGTGTGTGCGTGTGTGTCTGTGTGCGTGTGTGTGTATTGAAATATTTAATATTGTTATAAATAAAAAGAAATTTAAATTTTTTTAATTATTAAATTCCGCAAGCTTTGTGCTCAGTGAAAAATTATTAAAAATTAAAAAAAGAAATTAATATATTAGATTTTTACAAATACAATTAACAATATTATAGTAAAGAGATAAAAATTTTAAGTTTTCATAATATTAAAATTTATAATATATTTTAAATATTCATAGTATTCATTAATATAAAAATAATATAGTTGATTTTCATAATTAGAAAGAATTGTATGACAAATAAGCTTATATGCTTGCATAAAATATTATGTATGTACTGTAAATTACATAATATATTATACATAAATTAAAATTATTGAATCAAAATTGAGAAACATTGATGAAATTTTGACTGGAAAATAAAAGACACCAAGTCCTACGTTAAGTAATTAAATTGATTTTTGAACGATTATAATACGATTATATAACGATTATAGAGCGATTTAAATGCGATTATAATGAAACATAGTCAAACTAAAATATGAGATCATGATTTAAGCATAAAAGAGCCATTTCTATCAATGTAATTATCCTTTTCAGCCAAATAAATGATATTTCGCCTATTCTGGAATCAAGAAATGGATAGTAAATAGTGAATGGGTGCTTGAAGCTGACTTAAATTAATACGATAATTCAGAGCTCGATTTTGGGAGCAACAATAGAATTTCCTGCCAGCAAGATAAGCATTTTAAGCCATTTTTAATGAAGATAAATTTGACTCTCCCTAACGGAAAGGGAAGAAGGGAAATTATCTTTAAGAGTCAAGTTCATTGTAGGTGGATTTTCATAACATTTTATGTAATTTTTGCACGGTATAATGCTAGCATGTGAATGCTAATAACTTAAAAATATTCTTTGAGAACTAATTTTGTGGTTATAGTTTTTAATTTGCGATGAAATACTTTTTACTTTGAATGTACTACTGAATTTTTATATAAATAACAAATATATTTTATTTTCAGAATGAAATCAATTCTGAAAGAAGTAATTTTATTTAAAATTATTCATTAAAGAAAGTTAATTGTCAGTAGTTTTTTTATGGTTAATATTAAGCTTTCATCCTATTCCACAAGAAGATAAAAACAAATTTTATTCTTTTAGGAATAACAAAAGAAAAAATTGAGTATTTTTATTGCTTATTATTTAATATTTGGATGGATTTTTTATTCAATTTGCTGGGTACTATAAGAATTTACATTAAAATGCTTGCATGACATTAAATTTTATAAATATGCATAACGACATCAGAAATAAATCGTCACTGAAAATTATTAAATATAAGGTGTTCATAGATTCATTATTACTGAAATTGGAAAATATTCATATTGATATAAGAAATTGAATACAATTTAAAAAATCATATTAAAATATTAAAATGCTTATTTAAAATTTGTAACATAAAATTTCTAATATTTTGTTAAGTTAACTATATGTTTACTAAATTATATGCAAAAATGTTAACATAAATGAGCAATAATTTTTTTTCCTTTTTCTAAATATGAATAAAGAAAAGAATAAATCAGTAAAAGGACTATTATATGTATTTAAAATATAATTTTATGTATGTCTTAATGCAATATTTATAACGTGTAATTTTAAGCTATATATTAAACTTTAAATATTGATCGACATACTTATATTTAAAAACTAAATTAAAAAAAATTTCAGCTGTGTAATTTGTACTATCAATACATTTCACTTTTATAAACAGAGTCTCTTTCCGAATGAAACGGTATGCAAAAATATTAAATGAGCGTTAGAAACAAGCAATAAAAGAAGATAAATTTATATATTGTAAGATAATGTCATAAATTCATAAAATAATAATTTAATATTTTTTACAATAATGTGTGATAATTCTTTTTTTGATTCCACTTAGTCCAGTAAAGTTTATAAAAGAATGCATATATATATATATATATATATATATATATATATATATATATATATATATATATATATATGTATATATATATATATATACTCAGCGTTATTGCAAATAAACATAAGCAAATAAAAAAAAATTCATTTCAAGTTTTATAGTACTAAAGTAAGAAAATGACTCATTTCTTGAAATTCATTTTTCTGTCACTTGATGAGACGAAATAGTTTAGAAAAAGTACATTGTTTTAATTAACCTCATTTCTTTTTTGTCAGATTGAACTAGAATTTTGTTTTCTGTTCCCTAGTTTCAAAAGCGGGAAAGAAAATATTCTGTTAACCTGTTCAAAATATTCAAATCTTCAAATAAAAAATTAGATTAAGAATTAAAATCTTTGACTCTTTTATTTTGGAATATTCAAGAAATAAATGAAATATAATGATTTAGACGGATTTGAGTTTGTTGAAGTATAACTAATTAAATGCATTTTCTAACGGATTTTCTGAAAAAGGTTAATACTTTTTCTTATATATAAAAGTACTAAGCTGAATGTGAAATGCACATCTTTATTATAGAATGAATTTCTATGAATTTTCCGTTTTATAAGATCTGTTTTATTAGATATTCCATAAAAAGCATTTCGTAATTAGCTTTGATAAATAGGAGATAAAGAATGAACAAATTTAGATTGATTAAAAACAAATGTTTTATAAATTTCGTAAAAACATAGCAACCTAGCACTTTTTGAGTAGCATGAATGTATTGCTATAAAAATACGGGTCTTATAACTTTTTTTTTAATTTCTATAATTTGAAGCTTGAAACTTAATTAATCATTTTACTTTATTTAAAAATATAAAAATAATTTACAGTTTATAAATTAAATGAAAAAAAAGCAAAACCATTTGACAACAAATTAGTAAAGGAAATTTTAAAATCCTAGATTTAATAATTAGCGTCTTAAATTTATGAAATGAATTTTGGAAAGAAATTTAGATCAGTTTTTTAATCGAAATATATTCAGTCTGATATATTGTTGAAGAATTATAAAAGAAATTAAAGGAAGTATGTAATCTTAATATAATCAGTTAAAATATTTTGTTATTTATCCTTTTAAAAAACCATTAAAATGTTATTTTGCATTTATTAAAATACACTATTGTAAATATGATTTTAAATACATAACAGCAAGTAAGGCTTTTGATTCGTCAAAACATTTTAAAATGTAATACGTTTTAATCTTCATTATCTGAAGATTTCGACATATCAATATTGGTTTGAAAACACTATTTTTTATTTATTTATTTTCCCATTCATACACACAGTTTGCCTGAAAATACAAACAAGAAATATTCAATTATGGAATCCTATTTTAACATAATTTAGACTATTTATATAATTTTAGCATATTCATGTCTATTAAAATGATTTTGTCACTATTTTTATCGAAGAAGCTGAATTTTCTTCAGATCATACAAAATATGAAGAGAAAACCGTTGTAATACAATTACCATTTTTTTCTAATTCAAGTATGTTATCTCATCTCATACAGTAATTATTCTGAAATTATTTTTCCTCCAGAAATTTAAAATAATAATTAAATCTTCTAAATTTCAAAAGTCATATATGTCTTGAAATACATCTTATTTTCTTGATTTCTTTTTACAAGAAAATATTAGATTAGTAATATGAACTATTATTATACTGTGAATAATTTATAATTTTATTGGAACATTCGTTTTTATTCCTCTGTTGTTTTCAAATTGAAAATTAAACTAAAAATTAAATTACGTTAAAATAAATACTATTTTATTAAAATATTGTATATATAACACACCATATTCTCATAAATAACATATTATAACTTGAAAACAAAATTCATTAAATTTCATAACAAATTGTGTCATTTTAGCTGTTAAAATTTTTAACTGTTTTAACTGTATATTTAAGTAGTACTGAAAGTCCTACAAAATATCATAAAAAAGAGCTTTTTAAAATTTAGTTACGTACAGCGACAATTTATTTTGACTTTAATGAAAAGAATAGTGAAAGTTATTTAATAGGGATTAAATTGTTTAATTTATTTTCTCTAATATTCATAGAGACTGCTATTTATAATACAATTTATGAAAAATAAAAATTTTAATGCGAAGAAGAAAAATGTCTCTAGTAAATTGTCTCTACAAAGTAAACGAAATTTTAATTTATATAGCATTACTATAATTTTATAATTCGAAATAATTAAAATCATTTCAAATTTTCAATGTTTCATTACTCGCAAAAGGAATTGACAAATGCATAGATATATGCATGATAATTGTTTATATTTTATGCTAAATAAAGTATTATTATTAATAGAAATTTTAGTTCAAACAACTAAGCAAAATATATTTAAATATTAAAGTTTCTCACTTTAGTATTTAAATTTTAATTTAAACATTAATGCATGATTAATTTTTGTATTACTTAGGTATTCATCAACTTAATAAAAAACATAATATTTTTTTAAAATATTAACTACCTAAAACTGCGATACATTACGAAGTATAATTCCTGGTATACAATAAATAAATAAAATAAATGTATTTCTTTTCTAGAGTACATCAAATATCAATATATGTAACATATTATTAATGTTTAAGAAATAATGCGTCATTTCATTTTTATTGATACTAACTTTTTTCTAAAAAAAGATAAGGATTTCCTTTAACATTAAAGATAAATATTTACAATCAAAAATACACATACAGTAAACCACGGAACAACAAACTTTACGAGAAAATTCAAATTTAAAAAAATACAAAACAGCGATTAATGAATAAAATAGTCTATGGTAGAAAAGTAAGCTCATATATTTTTGAAATTTCTGTCCCAATTTTTTTGAGTAAATAAAACTGTGACTCTAAAGTTTATTCTCTTTAACTTCCAGTTCAAATATTAATTCAAATTCATGTATATTTAAAAGTTTTCTTCAAAAGTATAAATAGAAATGAGCTAAACAATTTTTCTCGTGGAAGATAAATTTTTTTCGTTCTGTTGCGGTAGCATTTTCAAAAGGCAAATGTTTACTCCGTTATTTCACGAAGAATTGTAAGCATTTTTTCGAAAAATTGTATAGAGTTATTTTGTTCCTCGGTTAACAGGGAAGTATATTAATTTATGAATATTTAATATCGTATAAGCAAATAATGTAATATGTTTAAGTAAACAATTTGCACACATTTTTATCAATGTATAACATATTCATTTCAAGTGCGAACAGAAATTTATCTAAAAACTCACTTAAAACATATAAATATACTTAAAAATTTCATTTAAATGTTCTGAGCACTTGAACATGTAATATATATATATATATATATATATATATATATATATATATATATATATATATATATATATATATATATATATATATATATATATATATATATATATATATATATATATATATATATATATATATATATATATATATATATATTATTATTATTATTAGTGTAGTGAGTTATGTTTGAATGCTTTTTATATTAAGCAAGATATATCGGTGGCATATTGAGAAAATTGCAGCACATTTGCTGCAGTAAAGGTAAACGGTTCTTTACGAAAAATTGAGAAACAAGTAGCCATTATTTCTGTAAAGCTACATTATGAAAAGTTAGAAAAATAAATAAAGCTATGTTGATATTTTTTTCTAATTATTGTGGTAAAGCACAAATATGTGCGAAAACGAGAAATAACCATACGATCTTGCTGCTGAAGTGAAAAGTATTGAGAACGATGTTATATCACTTAAATTTATTGCTCCGTGGCAGAATTCAAATCAACACTGATTACAGACGAAACTAATTATAATTTACTGAAATAAAAATTCAAAATTATACATAATGTTCATGTTTTAAATTAAAATAACTGAATATCTTATTATGAGAGTTTTATTCCACCATCTATATTCAATCAATCAAAACACTTGTCAGAAAAACAGAAAAAAAGTTTTATTTACGTAGATATATTTACACTGGTAAATTTCCTACAATTGTTCAGCACAAGTGCAAAGCCTTCTAAGTAAACACATTATATATCAATAAAATGCAAAAATTAAAACAAGCTAGAGGAAACAAGAAAGGGAAATCAAGTTTTTAAAAGATATTTGAATAGAAATAAATAATAACATTTAAATAAGTTGAAATATTCTGACCTTAAGGGCTTATATCTATAAAAAATTATTTATAAAATTTTTATTATGATATAACCATGAGGCATTATTCTTTTCAAATTGAAAAACTGATCCTTAAACAGCTCTAGCATTTTCATTAAAACAGCATTAAAAATATTACAAAAGATTTTCATATTTCGTTTCTGTTTTTATAAAAAAGAATAAAAAATGCATTTGTTTCTAAAAGCTATTTATACAATTGAATTTACGCAGTTATATTTTTACTGTTCGAAACAAAATATTAAATAAACAATAAGTAAAAATACTGCATTTAAAATATTTTACACTGTGAAAGTTTTTAATTTTTAATTATTTTGTTTTAGGAAATGAGTAGTGAGTTATGTTTGACCAAATCAATAAACAATTTTGATGAAGATTTCAATATTAAATAGAGAATTTTATATAAAAATTTTTTCAAATCATTTTCATTCACAATTTGACTATAATAGTGAATAAAACAAAATGATTCGTTTATTATATAGTTGATTTGAAAAATAAAAATGAATATTTTTATTCTTACGTTTTTAAATTATATTTTATCTTTACTTTAAATGCATGAGAAATTTAAAAAATACAAATTTTTAATAAGCAGGCCGCTTATGTAAATATTTTGAAAAATATATTTACATAAGCGGCCTTCTTATTAAATTCTTATATTGCCTAATATTTACTTTTATATATATATATATATATATATATATATATATATATATATATATATATATATATATATATATATATATATATATATATATATATATATATATATATATATATATATATATATATATATATATATGTATGTATATATGTATATATATATATATATATATATATATATATATCTTTTAATTAGGATAACTTTAATAACCCAAAATAGCAATCATTTTCTATATGAAACAAATAGTTCACAAAAATTTAAAATAACATTTTTTTGCCGCCTTCGATCTGTATAAAATTTCATAACCCGGAGCTTTTACTAATCCTTCTCATAAATCTTAATAAAATTTTGGAATTTTTTAAATTTAATTTTGCTTAATCAATATGAAGTTTGAATTAAATAAAATTTCTTTTTTATGTTTCTGCTATAAAAATATGTAATTTCAAACTTCAATCATCTTGTTTACATTTTTTACAATGCCATTTCTAAAATCACACATTTCATTGGAAATATAGCTACGATACGAATTTTCCTTGTTAATTTATATAACCTACAATATAAAAACCATAGTTTTAAATTGAGTACTGTATAATAAAACTGTGTATTCAACTGGGAAACATTTTATATTCAACTGGGAAACATATTTTTCTTAAATTTTATGTGTTAAATAGTATATGGAAAATGTAAGCGTAATCAAGCATGCTCATTTGCAAGAACAAGAAATTTAATTGAAAATTTAAATGTGAACTTATGATAATTTTTTTATCCGGAAGGAATAACAAATTAAGACTTTCTTCATATATACTGAAATTAAAATATATACCCATCGAAATGATTTTTGTATTTTATATTTTATAGATTAAATATTGCTGTTAGTATTATTTTTTTCATCATGTGGATTTATTATGGAGAAATACTCCCATTAAGAAAATATTGCTGGCTTAAACTTTCTCTTTAAAATTTTAACGAACATTTACATCCTTAGATATATTCCTTAGACAGTGAAATATGTACGGATACGTTAAAAATATTCTTTGAATATAGCTGGATTCTTGAAATGATCGGCAAGACAGTTTCTTTATGCATTTGACGTCGACGAAAATGGATTACAAGAAACGGCACTCAAGTCTCTATTGAAGGCTTGAGTAGTTGAATAGAGAGTGATTGTATACGTAGTCAATATTCAGTGTTATTTTCTAAATACACAAAATGTCTTTTATGATATTTTGATTATGATTTCAATACATAATATAAATCTTTGCATATTTTGAATTATTAATTCTTTTATCTATTTGCTTTGAAATATTTGATATAATGGATAATGGACCGATTTTATATATATATATATATATATATATATATATATATATATATATATATATATATATATATATATATATATATATATATATATATATATATATATATATATATATATATATATATATATATATATATATATATATATATATATATATATATATATATATATATATATATATATATATATATATATATATATATATATATATATATATATATATATATATATATATACGTTATATATACGTTTATATACGTTATATATATACGTTATATATATATATTTATATACGTTTTTATATACGTTATATATATATATATATATATATATATATATATATATATATATATATATATATATATATATATATATATATATATATATATATATATATATATATATATATATATATATATATATATATATATATATATATATATATATATATATATATTCAAATAATTCGATAAAGCATACAGAAAAAGTATTTCTCAAGAATCAATTATGCAACTTTATTACTGTTAATATGTTTAATTGATTATATTTTTTATTTCACAATTTAGCATTTAAAAACATAAATGTAAGAAAAATAAGTATTTTAAAAAATTCCTTTTGATTTCTTTTGGTTTATATGACTTTCATACACACTAAAATATAATATTTAATTTAGATATGCATTTGCTGTCAGAAACATTTTGAGAGAGTATTGTATGAATGATGTGCTTCATTTCCTTTACTGGTTGTTTCACGTTTACCGTCAAATGCATAACGAATATAGACCACTGTTTGTTTTGATTGACTAAATTCATGGAAACAAATTCATAATTCATTGAAAAGACTCAAGTTGGAAATCTAGTTAATTTTCAAAATGACTCAAAGTGATTTTCCAAACAACTGAAAATCAGCAGCCTTTGAAACTCCAATTCTTATCGTAAGATCGTTAAAGACGGGCACTTGATCAAAATTGTATGCCATTTCCAGAGATTGCTCTCATTTCTCATGCTGCAAGATAGGAGCTTGACGCATTTGTTCAGACGTGAAGGGAATTCGATATTGGATCTAACTATTCAACCGATTATGAGTATTCCAATTCAAACAGATGATAAATAGTACTGTAGGGAACCTGCGTTTCCCCATCACGTATACATATTTATTTATCTCTGCACATTGTACACTTATTATTAGAACTTACCTAAATTAGTATCTTATATTAATTAATTTAATTAAGAATAGCTGCGAATGTTAATTTAATGCAATAACTACAAAAAGGATAAATATTAATAAAGTACTTAATTATTACTTTAAACATAGAGGATTCAAAATTAGCTTTTTAAATATATTTGTATTTAAAATGAATTAAACATCCATCTTCTAAGCAGTTTATCTATCTACGGGAATGTAAAGAAAGAAAAGTTTTATTTCTTTCTTTCTCAAATTTTGGGTTCTTTCCACGCAATTCCCCTGGTTTTAATTTACGCTTTTGCTTATTCGATTATTATTCAAACTATTTTTTGTCTTCTTATTTTTTCTCAATGTTTCTTCTCATTTTTTTTTAGAAAAGTTTTTCTAATTTCTTAAATTTTTTTCTGTCTTTTCTGTTTAATTTTAATTATCTTATTGTTTCACTGACGCTTTAACATTTTCTAAAATACTCCACTTTTAAAATAATATTCATTTGTGTATATATATATATATATATATATATATATATATATATATATATATATATATATATATATATATATATATATATATATATATATATATATATATATATATATATATATATATATATACATATATATATATATATATATATATATATATATATATGTCAACAAAGTCTTATGGAGGAGGTAGTGTGCAGCTGCTTTTGTTGGACCAAGGTCTGAAGCACCCATGGGCAACCCAAAGGTAGAAGTCTGTCTATGCTTCATTGCCTGTATATCTTAGCTGAGCTTTACTCTAATGAAAAATCTAGACTTAATTCAATCTGGCAAATTCCACCAACACACTAATGGTACTCTGGAATATCTCCTGGAACTCTTCTGGATACAAAATGTGACCGAATATCTCAGACTGCCTTGGCCAGATTCTCAAGTGTACATCTAAAATGTTTATCGTTTGAACGTGGTACAAAAATGTATCTGTGAACATCCATATTCCGATATTGTATAAAAGTGTTAGTCTGAAGTAATTTTTCTTATAATTTTAACCAATTTAATGAAATCAATTTTAACAAATCTATCTACAATTAAATTTTATCATTAAAACCGTCTTAATTTTGACAGTTTTTGTAATTGATTTGTAATTATGAATACAAAATCAATTATGAAAAATGTTCTTATTTTTGGTCACAATATGCTAGTAAAACAAAACTATTAAGTAGTTAAAATTCATAAATATTTGAAAAAGCTGTATAGTCAATTATTTTTACAGATATTTAAAAGTTATCAAGGTATGGAGTATATGAATAATTTCTCTATATAAGGTATATGTATACATTTGTAGGAAATTCAGCTTAAAATACAAAATACATAACACAATATAAATATATATTCTTAAATAAAACTTCTATATATGAAATTATCTTTCAAATTTTAAAATTCAAAATATTTTCTTAATACAATTAATTTCTTAAGAATTTTTATAGTTAATTGATTTCTTTTGAATATCTTCATAACATTTACAAATAAGAAATCTTGAAATATTTTTTTAACAATTATATAGGTAAAGACCTTTTTTAACATACGGCAATGTTTCTCTTTTAATAGTTACAAACATATGATCTTGAGATACTTTGAATTTAAAAATTCTCTTCAAGGGAAGTAATCGCATAAAGTACATACTTTAACTTTGGAAAAATGTACTCGAGAAATGAATGTTTGTCTTTTATATAGTTAAGACACTCTTGAGAGGAACATAGACAAACACTGAATGAATAAAATTGCCTATGTCGATATGTGCAAAACTATCATTTGCTTTTTTCTTTTTATTTTTAGTTATGTTATTAAATCCTTCTAAAGTATGCAACTTAATTAAAACTATTTTCGCAACTATTTATGTCATTCAAGTTTTAAATAATTGGTATAACTTATTTAGCTTTTGTTTACAGTTGATGTTTTTTTTTTAATTTATTGTGTGATTTTTTATAAAATTAATGATAATAAATTTTATTGAACTGAGATTTTGCTTAATGAAGAGTGTATACTTTAAGAAAATTTTATATTTATTTATATTACAAATAAGTACAAAACTTTGAAATAATTTTCAGTCATTCTTTGTTTGGAATTTTGATGGGCCAAATTAAATATAGAATCCGAAAAAGAAACATTGATAAATGAGAGATACATAATACTTAGGTCGAAATAGTTTAAATGCTTTCTTAAATATACTTTGATTATTATTTCTAATATCTTCAGTATTAATTAATTTTATTTTGATTCCTGATTCAAGAGAAATAAAATAAAACCATTGAAATATTTGGAGCACTTAATTAAATTTTATGTATTTGTGAATATATTGTAATTTAGTGGCAATTAATTAACTGGTTATTAAATTATCACTTTTAATTATTTTAGATAATTACTTAATTTTACATAAAATTCTTAATAACATTTCCATATATTGTTAAAATTATTTTTAATAAAACTAATTATTTTTTTAATAATTTTAATTTAAATTTATTAATTTGATCAAATTTATAAAAAAATATTTCAAATAGATTAGATTATATCACAGTGAATATGTTCCTTACAGTATCTTTTACATTTTGAAGATCTTTTGATATTAATTGTTTCATAAGCATTTAATAGTGTTTTAATTTCAGTTATCTGTAATTTAAGCAATCAAGTTATGGTCTTTTTAATTTTCCATCATGATAAATTTATTTTAGTACCAATACCGAGTAATAAATTTGATTGTAAAATGTTTATTGGCATTAGCATGTTAATATTTAACACTTCGAATTATGAGTTAATTTTGAAAGATCTAATACCTTTAGAGTTAATTGATGCTTTTTGATAATCTAAGAAATGACTTTCGTGTTGATAAGGTCTTGTCTTAAAATGAATTATTTAAAATTAAAAACTACATTTTATAAGTTAAGAGTGCAATTTTTTTGATTTTAATAATAATATTTTTAAATTAATATTTTAAAACAGTTATTAGATGTTAAAATTTTTGAACAAAGAATTCAAAATGCAACAGATGAGAAATTTATACGACAGAAAGAAAATTCATAACTAAACAGTGGATTAGCCTTTTAAATATTGTAAATAGTTCAAAATGTTTTTAAATGAAATCATTACACATCAGGTTTTTCATGCACAAATGGCATTTAAATATTATTAACTAGTGAACTTGCTTCCACGTGAAAAAAGCAGAAATGCTTTCCTGCAAGTCTCGGGTTTCAATGAAGGCTGTATTGTAGCTTTTAATGATTACCATTCATTATATCACAATATTGCAGATAGCTTTAATGAGTTTTTGTAGTGGTCCACCTACAACGTGAGTATGGATTCAGAACGGTGGTATGGAAACCATTACCAGCTACCACTAATAGTAGAGAAGATTGATATTGTATTAAATCTAAACTCCGTGGCACGACAGCCCATAGAGCAATGGTCACCAAAGTGGTGGTCAACTACAAACTTTCTCTGGCCCCCAGAAAAATGTGGAATATACTTACTCATCACGTTAAGTTATATTTTAAGGTACTTTAAAGCAAAATTCAATTGATAATAACGCATGAAAAGTTATAAAAACGCAATTTTATTGAATAACTCTACAGTAATTAAGTCGTAATGTTGTAGCTTTTTGTCCCATCTATTTTCCTTCTCTTCCAATTTTTCTCCCTCCTGTATGTTGTATATATATATATATATATATATATATATATATATATATATATATATATATATATATATATATATATATATATATATATATATATATCCGTTCAAGCATTTAAAGGTGAGCCTACAGACGTATTCAGTTCAACATAAAATATATTCATTATTTTAGTAGCAATATTAAGGACATTTTTGCGTTTTTTGAGACAGTAATAAATCATAAATTTTAACCATGGGCACATTTTATTTTATTTGATATTTATTGCTATAATATTTATAATTTTATTGGGATTTTAGAGTATCTATTGTAATCGTATTTCAACTAAGTAGGAACATTCATCAAACTAGGAATGTATAATGTCATAAGTTTGTTATACTTAAACCACTTTTTAATTATTTTTGTTTATTTTATTATAGTTCATTAATAAATCTTTCATAATTTGCTTACAATCAATGGTTTCATTTTGTTATCTAGTACATTTTATATTTTCTTAGATTACAATTTTTATAAATATATTTAACACTTAAAATCATATTAGTGATCGGTGGAAATTAACTTATGAATTTACTAGTTCATGAGTTCAAAAGGTTTTCGACCGCCTCCAAGCCCTAAAGTGTTCAAATATGTTTTCGTGATGGAGGGCCATGGGTTGCGAAACATATGTCCTGGTTAGGTAGTTAGCCTGACGTTTTAGTTCCTAAGCATACTTGGTACTCAGTTTTATCGACCCAGTGAAATACATTCACTGGGTCGATGAAACTAAAAAAGGCTAAGTAGACCTTGCCCAATCCGTGGAAGGAACGTAGGACCTGTCCCTTGGGATCGTTGAGCGCTACCACCACGTCATCGAGCTACAGATATAGTACTGGCACAAGCTTTTAGTAAATCATACTTACGTGTCAAAAGTCCTGGCACAAGAAACAAGATACAAGATCATTTGTGAAACAAGCATCTGAGAGAACAACCTGACGTCATTTGTAGATCCAAGATCATAACTTAATTTATCCATGACAATACATTATAGATAAGATGATTTGAATGCTGCAATTAGCAATGAACCAGGATGATAGAAAGAAATGACATTGTATTTGTGGACATGTATCCTGGTAGCAGCTTCATGATTGTGTCAGTCCATTTTGATGGATACTTAAAGAACGCACCTTCCATCCTTGCAGAATTGCAATTGATGTCCCCATCCTTGCCAATTACGTGGATTGGAATAATGATATAATATTCAATATACTTTTTGGAGAACTCTTGTTTTAAATAATGGCAATTTGAACAGTGGAAATTACATTAATATTAAATTGATACTTACTGCTCAAATTTTTATCTGAGTCCCAAAAACTGCTATATTTCAACAAGCTAATGCACAACTACATATTGCTATACAGAAATTATTTGTGTGTTGAAAGTGTGTAGCTATTCTCGTGGTTCTTGTATTCTCCAGATTTCTCATTATTTTACAATGCCTGATTAATACGTGCTGAGTGACTAGCTAATCATAATATACCAATCACTATGGTCGATCCACAGTTTCATCATGTTGAAGCACCATAGTTGACTAGTAGTAGTTGACTGCGTCTGTACTTGCTATTGAATCTCTGTATGAGTGAAAATCCACTCGTATAAGAACTGTTATTGGTTATAGCAGTGATTCTCAAACTTATTTCTTCTACCGCCCCCTTTGAAAATCAATTATTTTTCATCGCCCCGCCCCCATTTTTCATACACTCCTAAAACTTAAAAACAACAATTTCATTACTTAATTAATTTAGTTATAGTGTGCTATATTAGTCGGTTCTGGTGTTTAAACTTACATTCTAAACTAGAAATTTTTGCCAGTGAGAGCAATTAAAACGCAACTTTATAATATTAATAATATATTTTAATCAAATTAAAAGAAACAATATAGATAGGTAATCAATTTTAGTTTGGATGGATGAATTTGATGATTTTTAACAAGTTTGTTGATATCAGGTTCGATTTTACTGAAAAACAATCGTATGTCGCCGCGTTAGGTAACTTGCAAATGATTGCTCTTTTTAGTAAGCAGCGTCGTCACAGCACTAAATCCACGTTCACACAAATATGACGATGGGAATAATATCAAAACTTGTTGAACGATCGACCACAATCCAGGGTACAACTGCGGAATTAACTTTTGTAACCAAAATTGTTGGTAGCCATTTTTAAATCTGATTTTTATTTCCTCGTTCGTTGTCAGTTCTATAAGTTCTTTTTCCAGCTGGGGTGATATTGCTATGTTGATATTTGAAAAAGAATCTAACACCCAGTCAGGTATTTCCAATTTCAAAATGTCCTGGAATCTTTCATTGAAATCACTGTGAAGATTTTTCAAATGTTGGCAGTAGACGAGCAAGTCGTCGTTGTTGCAGAATACTGATAAATTGGGAAATTTATGGAACTCACGTCTGCCGATATTCTTCTTGTGTAAGAGCAGCTTTGCTAGGAAAACAGCGACGATATTTTTTGTTTTTATTCATCGTTCATCGCCTTGAAGTTGGATATTCATATCATTAAACAATGTATAAGGGTCTGTCAGGTATGCGATATCATTCTTTGATGTGATGAGGTTTTCGCACAATGCTGTGTCTTCGTTTTCCAAGAACTCTATGACACATTGTAAAAACGAGTCAGTCAATTTTCTTTTGATAGCCAACGCACTTCTGTGTGAAAGATCTATCTGTTGAAGTCTTCATCATTAGAGCAACAAACACAAAGCTGATTAAATAATCTGTCATTTAAAGAGTTGTTTCGGATTTTATTGACTGCTCTGATGACATGTTGCAATGATTGAAACAGTCGTTCACTTAAATTTCTAGCAACTAAATGCAGTCGATGTATAACGCAATTTACAGCAATCACATCTGGAATTTTGTTTTTTAAGTACGACATGAATCCTTTTTGACACTCTGTCATAGCTGGAGCACCATCAGTAGCAGCTGATATAATATTCTTCAAAGGAATTCCTTTTTCATCACAAAACTTTTCCAGTGTTTTAAATATGGTTTCTCCTTTTGTGTCTGTCTCTAAATTTCTAGCAAATAAAAGTTCTTAACATATTTTTTCATCTTTAATGAACCTCACTTAAGACAACAAGAATGCTTCATTAGTTGGTAAAGTGGACTCATTCAACTGAATTGAAAATTGACTAGTCTTCAGAGGATTGCACAATGACTCTTCAATTTTTTCAGTCATTTCATCAATTCGTCTTTGCACAGAATTATTGCTCAAAGGAATTTTTCGAATTATATCTGCCGCCGGTTTATGGAGCACAGTAGTTTTAACTTCTTTTATCGCCGACAAAATTAACGTTTCTCTGATGGTGTGTGGTTTACCTGTTTGAGCAATAAACAGAGAGATATTGAATGAAGCTCGAAGTCTGCCATGGTCTTGCTTAGCAGCCATCGGAAAAAGTTTCGATATGTTTAGCTGAGCATTATACTTCTTTTCCAGATCTTGAAAATAGGCTACATTTTTGTACTTCTTATCTGGATGCATTTTATTTAAATTATATTGAAGGCTTCATCGCTTCGTTAGAAAATGTTTTTGAACAAAGAAGGCACAAAGGAAAAGATGGGTTTGTCGAATTTTCTGCGAATCCATATTTAATATATTCTGCACTGCATTGCCGTTTTTCTTTTTTTGCTTGCAACATGGCTTTTTTTCAAAAATATGTGAATAAAGTGTTGAACTTAAATACTCGTTTAAAGATAGCGTGCAAAACCACTAATGAAAATATAAGAAAAATTATGAGCTTTTATATAGGATTTAAATACAGCAAGCACAGACAGGAATCAGACAAAGACGCACAAACTCGTTTATCTCTTTTGACGCTCAATCGTACTGAGCAAGTTAAGACACATCGATGAACCAGCCGTTTGTTACCACGTACAGCCACCTTACCCAGCACATTAATGGAAATTTTGTTACTACCATGTATATACTGTAAATATTCATACTCTATTTAGCCCAGATATGTCCCAGCTTGGATATCCTGTGTGTGTGTTTGTGTTTTCTCTGTCTTCCCACTGTTCCAGACTGCTTGCTGCAAAAATCTCATTCGGAACTCGGTTCCACTTCTCAATTCACTACATACAGAGTAGAAGCCACTTGACTGGCTGGCACTCGAATAACGCGTAGATGTTGTTATACCACGTACAGTCTGTTTTCGTATTGCAAAACCGCCACCTGTCTACGATTCTATTCTGAAAGGGGGTGATACGCTGAGATGGACTTTTTCCTCAGATCAGTTTTTCAGAAGTACGCACGTTAGGCAGGCCGCAAACTCAGCAGACAATCTGATTGAGACGCCGTCTTATAGTAGACAAATCTGATCTCCTCGATGTCTTAGTGTAACGTAGCTAAAACGTTGTATCTGACGTCATGGAATTTTAAACCAATGAGAACGCTGTCTCGCGGAAAGTTGCCAGATATTTCGAACCTGCACGAAATCTAGAAACGTCTCACGCTCCACCCTTTTTTTGACATAACTAAGACCTCAATGACGTCATTTGTTCTGATGCGATTCTCGCGAGACGCTCTGTGCATCTTGCAAGACAAGTCTCATGCGATCATCTACGAATTTGCGGACTGCCTTAAGTAAACATTTCTCTTTTGTCTCAACCCTATTTTGATGAATTCGAAGCAGACCTGACGCATGCGTAAAAGCGTTGAAAGTTTCTCCAAACGAAAACGGACAGTACGTCTACGGAGCACAACATCATAAGTGCACCGTCCCCGGGATTTTTGCCACATTTGGCGATTCATGCATTTACACAGCTGTATGCTTTTCATCATTTTACAATGTACGCGCATACGGCGTGCAGGCTATCCTACCAAATCTATGTTAAGTATTTTAAGTTTTTATACCCTCATACAGGATAGAAATATATGCTAAGTATTCGTTATTGTGTAGTAAGTAGGCTTTAATTCGAGTGAAATTTAAAATATAAAGTAAATTGAATTACAAATCTACCATCGACCCCCTAACCCACGTCAACGCCCCCATTTTTTCTGGGCCCCTTAACGCCCCCTCTAGGTCTCAAACGCCCACAAAGGGGCGTTATCGCCCACTTTGGGAAAGACTGGGTTATAGTAATGATTTTCTTTCTCAAGT